>JBBPLR010000088.1:0-58030 GCA_038089915.1 Sutorius australiensis | reverse complement strand
TCTCCGTAGACGACCTGGAAAAACGAAGGGAAGTCATCATCGGGGGGCCCATGAGCAACGATATGTAGCGCTCACGTCCAACTGCAGACTCTCGGCAAGTTCACGGGTGTGCGTCAGGATCTCTCGTCCCTTGAACGTCGTGAGGGCCGCCAGGGGACGCGCATAGAATCGAGAGTATTCAAAGCCGAGACACCCGTACATGCTATTGGCAGTGAGCTTGAGCGCCTGCTGCTTGATGTCGTACTGCGTCGCGAGTGGGGTTAGTTTCTCAACCTCGTACATCCGGTTATTGTGTCACCTGAAGCAGCTTTGCATGCGTTATCGAGCGATCCTTCATCAGCGATTTGACTTGTCGGCGACGTTGCACAAGCGTGGCGATGAGCCTTGGCAGCACTCCCTGTGGTACATCAGAATTCGGAGGCTCTGGAATCTCATCATCTCCCTCGAAGGACGTCAAAAGCATAAATCGGCGTAGAAATAGAGTACACCCACCTCGTCCGCTACCCGATCCACGGTGGTAAAATCGATATTATACTCCTGGATGATACTGGGATACAGCGAATTGAAATCCATGACCAGGACAAACTTGTCCCACAAGCCGCGCTTGGGCTCAAACACCAAACCGCCCTTGTACTTGTCTCGTTTGCTCTTGCCAGATTTCGTCCCACCCTCGCCATCGGCGTCATCTTCGGGCTCGAGTCTGGGTGCCTTTTTACCAAAGGTCTTGTCGGGACAGATGTACTTGAGCTTGTGGAACTCGTGCAGCAGAATATATTCATTGCGTTCCGCGCGTCCACCATTCAAGGTCTTGTTCCTAGGAGTTGCATATCCTATTTAAACCATGCATGTTTTAAACAACTAATCACTCACCAGGCGTTGCCAGCGAGATTCGTAAGCTGCCTCGTCAGCGGTAGGATTTGCACCTTTGACGTGATGGCCATCTGGTAGTGGGCATCGAGTTCACAGTGCCTGACAAACGTCATAAGCATATCCGGCGAGGAAACGGTTCCGTCAAAGTATGCCGCAGTATCGTCCGGGTCAATGTCTTGTCGTTCAGATTTGAGATGCGTCTTGCACATTTCGCTCAGAGACCACGTCGTGGATGAGATCATACTCTGTGGAAACAATCAGGACAAGGCCGGATGGGAATAACGATGGCGTACGCGTGCACCATCGCTCGCGAGGTCGCATAGCAGTCTGCCAGATAGGAACTTGATGTTTGTACCCTGTCTTCCTATTGGGATCCATTTCGCTCTCCGGAATCGCCCAAGGCGAGACCAGTGGTCGGCTTTGAGATCCCTCATTCGTCCCAACAAGACGTCAAGCGATACGCCTAGAAAGTCATGGCCAACTAAAACATCGGGGTCCGCTTTGAACAACGTGGCTGGAGCAAAGGGCAATCAAATGAAAAGTCATTACGAGCGACTAAGAACTTGCCTAGGAGGCTATTGAGAAGTATACGCTCGTTCGCCACCGGCGATACCATACCCTTTCCATTGACTCTGGCCCGGGTCTCAAAGTCGGCAGGAAATTTGTCCAGAGGCCGTACGAACGTATGCACTGAACAGGGTAATTTCTCCGGCGGTGTGGGATCGTCTAACTGTACTGCGGACCCGGTCAGAATATCTGTAGCACCTGGTGTGGATCGAACCTACCATCCCGCCAGACCCGTCCCGAAACACAGACCACTTCGCGTTTGTTTTCGCGATGGTTCACCACCGTACGCACAGACATACTCATTATAGTCAAGGGTGGCGGCTCCGGAGCACCGTCACCTATCGGCGTGACATCCTTCGGATCAGAGACGCCCGCTTCGAGCTTACACCAGGAGATCTGAACCACCAAGTCAGCGAGGAGCGGTACGGTTATCGTAGTTGCCTACGCCTTGGCTTTCCACAACGACGTTCTTAATCGTCAGCCAGCAGGGTCCCATTATCTTCCGCTTCAAGACGAACAGCTCGAAGATACTCGTGTTCGTGCCAAGAATCCTGTGGATGTTTGGTGAACAAGCATCCGTTGGTACTTGCGGCTCTGAATACATTTAGTCTACGTACCACGTGGATTGACTTATGACCTACCTTCGTACGAATACACAACCTTCATCCATTCGGCTTCTCTCGGGACGTTTTTGTAGTCAAAGGCGTACTTACGTGCGACCCAGCGTGCTTTCCAGCTTTTTATCCCTATTTCTTGACGAATCCTCTCAAAATCGCTGTACACGTCCCCTTTCTCTGGTACGACATCGGTCTCGACTATTTCCACTTGGCCATCTTCGGTCTCTTCCTGGGCGACGCGCAGCGATCGAGGTAACACGAACAAATTTCGCCGGATTCCCTGAATAGAAAGGCAGGCAGACGCCCAAGTACTGGAAGTCCTGTCTTTTACTTTGCCGATCAGATAGAGTTTCCCGCCGTGTTCAAGATGGTCCAGCCAAAACATGTGTAAACTACCATCGTCCTCGAGGGCACTAATGGATGTCTTGGATGAGAATGCGGGCTTGGATCCCAAGGTGTCTTCGGAGACAACAGCAAGTGAGTCGTATACAGAAATCCATGCCGGAGCAGCAAGATCTTCCTTCTTTGGCGCGTTCGAACCATTCGGTACAGGTTTGGAGTCGATTTTAACTGTCTTGGGTTCTTTCTTGGCGGGAACGGCAGGTTTGACATCTATGTCGTCGAGATCCATGAAATCGTTCATGTCGATGTCCGAGAAGTCCATGGACGCGTTGAATCCATCCTCTGAGCCGCTATGGACCTCCAACTTGCCCATACGCTCGATAGCAGGCGTCACCACCGATGGACCATTGGCTATACGCGCCTTCTTCTTCGGGCTCATCATTGATGCGTAATCCTCAAAATCGCTTGATGCAGGGTTAGACGAAGGTTCGTCATCCGGTATACCATCGGACGAGTAGGCGTTGTAGGCATCGTTATTCTTTCGATATGGTACTGGCGAGGAGGAACGATCCGGTGCGAGATCATCATAATCCAGAACAGGCGAAGACTTTCGCTTCTTCGACCGCATGGGAGCCGGGATGGGTGCTGCATCAATGTCGCCCAACAAGTTTGCCATAAAATCCTCCTCCTGCTCTGCGGATACATTTGGACGATATGCGCTTATGGAGGGTTTAGCGACCGGCGGGTGGACCTTTGGCTTGGTCTTTGCTTTCATAGATGTTCCCGTCGCCTTTTTCTTGGCTATTCGATGTACGTGAGAGTACCATCAGCGGTTTAAAGCATACGTACAATTCTTGCGACACCGTGGGTCTTCTTCCTCATCTTCTTCCTCGTCCGCATCGTCCTGGCCTGTCCAATCGTCCATCCCATTATCCATATACCCGCCAATGCCATCGTCTACGACGAAGTCGTCCCTCTGGAGTCTTCCCTTGACGATGCTCTTGTACTGTTCTTCAGTGACCTCGTCGTATAACGCGACGTCCTCTTCGGGCTGATTGACGCGTCAGGACACGATCGAACACGAATGTGATCTGTGTACCTTCCACTTCCTAGACCCGCCGTCACGAATACGTTTATACTCTGCAAGCCTGTCAACGTTTCCTTTGGTCCGTCGTGATCGCTCTGCCATGGTCGTCGCTGTCGCAGTGGAGGGTCGACAGGAATATGGCACGCCACAAGCGCGTGCCAATAATTGATACTCCGACATTTTCGGAGATGTTAAATCTTTCTCGGCACTGATGCCGAAGTCCTTGATTACCTTGTCCTCATGTCTTTCTATCGCCCACTCAGCACCACATACAAGCTCTCAGGGAGGGTACTCCTTGTGGTGAGTAGTGTTGTGTCTCTCGTCAGGGAATCTTACGATCGCACACAGCCCGTAGTGTCTGTCGGAAATGTGGCACAACTGGCCGCTGATCTATTCATTGCGTCACTCGAGCTGGATCGTGTAGGCGTATTCGATCCAAAGTATCTGGTTCCGGTGGTTGGTGCGCGCGAGGATGGTGCTGTCGGTTTGACTACCCCCATTGAACGTAAGTTGTCGCCCATGGAACCAATCGAGACATCTAGATGAGTCTTACTTGGGTATAGTGTTCGGCGATCCGAACAGTAGGATCGCGGTCATCCAACAACGTTCCCCCGTACTCAAGGTAGGTCAGTGCCAGCAGACTGTATTTCTTGCCAGTCACCATCGTTGGCAGTCATTCAAGCAACAGTTTATCGACACGCTCCTCGAGTTCATCCGCAACTCTGGCGTATCGGCAGCGGTCTTCTTGGGAGGGGTCGAGACGATTGATAGAACAGACACACAAATGCTGTAAGTCTCCTTGACGTGCTGTAGGCTATCATCTCACCGGCAGTCCTCTTGTAGCACGCCAACGACGTTCATCCAACCTCCAGTTTCTCCCCCCCTTGCCGGAGGTCCGCTCGCCTCCCTCACAGTTTTGCCAGTCCCGCCGTATTCTTCCCCGTTATCCCAAGCTCGTAATCCCGAAGGCAGTCCCTGGCATGCGCCGTTCATTCCGGGTGGTGGTATCGCTCACAGGCTGTTATCGACCATTCCCGGTTCATGGCAAATACCGACCGTCTGTCTGTTGCAGTATGCCATGGAGGGTGACAACAGATCGGATGCGCAGCTTCTCGCGGCAGTAGCAGCCAAGGCGTTGGGAAACACAGCAACCATATCTACCTGGTCACAACCGACATCGTGGGCTCACGGTCTTTTTGGCACCCCGCACGACCAGACACTATACGGTTAATGGTTTGCACATTATACTGCGGCGAATCGGTTGTCTAGATACACAGGCATCACCGCTTTCCGGCAATCCCGATCCGTTCGCGACTTTTTCTTGTGGCAGCTTGAGATAGAGGTAGATACGCGTAGGGATCCAGTTTTCCCTTTTTGACATCACCTCCTGCTTTCTGTACATTTATATCGCACTAAGATCACCAATACAAGCCACCTTCACGAATAACGTACCTTGGCCTTGAATTCACGTCCAAGCTTGACTTCCGAACGTCGCTTGTTCGTTTTTGATTTTGCTGGTATTTCCGCATCAACCATTTCAACATCGCCGTCGTCGTCCACGTTCTCTCGTCTGCGCTTCTTCGTATCTTTATTGAATTTGACGCGTCCGTTGTGCCCGCGCACAAAGCCATCCACGGATGTGACACTTTCTCTGTATGCGTTGCCTGCAATGTCTTTGGCAGCCTTGCGAGCGCTGACCTCGATGTCCGAGTCGGATTCTTCTACAGGAATGACCAACTTCCCGTTTTCCTCGTCGGTCTTGAAACGATTAGCATCCTGCCCGGGTTTGCGTTTGCGGTCAGCTTTCGTGTCTGTGTGACTGGTATATCAACAGTTGCGTAGAGTTCACACGGGACGTACTGGTAATTCGTGAGACAGCACCCTGCAGAAGATCCATTGGTTCGTCATCATCCACGCGAAGACGCAGGCCGTGGCCGTTGCCCTTGGGTTTGGGGCCACCTTCACATTGGGCTTGGCCTTCGTCATCGCTTTCATTGAATTCGCTCTCGCTTCCGTAGAGAACATCTTCGAACGCGTCCCCCGTTGCCGCCTTGCCAGAACGTACCTGGCAAGTTGGTTAGCAAAATGATCAACATCGTGCAAGAATGTGCTACCTCCTCCTCCTCCCCCTCCTCCTCCTCTTCGCGGGCCTTTCTGCGCTTGGCCCTTTCTTTTCGTTTCTTGATATTTACAAGGACCTTGGACGCTTGCCCCTCGCCAGCAGCTTGATATACGTCGTTCCACCCAAAACGTCGTATCATCCGTTCGAAAATGTGACGGACTTTTGCCTTGAAATGATTCTTGTGGTCGTGTGACCACGCCAGAAGCGCTGGGACCAAATCGCTTAGATGCGGCCGGAGGAGGTCGACAGGAAGCGTATGGACAACTAGCTTGACATAGCCAAGGGTACTCTTGACGATTTCGCGATTAGATGAAGACAGGAAAACGAGAAGAGTCGTAAAGATTTCGGTCTGCATATGTGACCCGATCATATCTGAGCGATCTCGTACATCAGCAAATGGTGCGCATGTGAGGCATACCGAGTGCAGACCTTTGAACTCGAAGACGAGACGCGAGATGGCGGTCACGGTCGCGCTAATCGTGTGGGGTGTCGCCCCAGCCAGCCCACCAGCGACCATGGTCATGTACTCATTTATGCTCGCGTTTGCTGTGCGCAAAAACGGTCAACCTCTGACAGAGATGCTTATCTTGAAGTACGAACCTTCAGGAACGACGTCCTCGTCCATTCCATCTACCATCTGTCTCTGGACTAGACCACCCTTGCTCATTTTTTGGCCCATACACACAATAAACTCAAATGCGGCAGACCGAGTCTTTTCCGACGGCTCCTTGGTACCTAGTACAGCCTCGGGAATTAGAGATGGGATGATATGGAGCGATGCTGGCGGTATGTCTGGTATGAGATTTGTCAATAACACGAAACGATCCTTTTTAGCCGCAGGCGAAAGTCCCGTAGTAAAGGAGTCAAGTTGCTGTAGGGTTGCAAGTGTATCAAACTGTACTTTCTCGCTGCCGATTACCTTGGCGAGAATTTTGTAGCCTCGCTTTTGTACGCCGTTGTCCTTGCAACACAGGACTTCGTCAGTCATGCAAATCTGCACGAGGGACATCATTTCTTGCGCTTCTAGCCAAGGCAAGAGCAACATGAGCAGATCTTGTGTCATGGTCGTCACGGTCGCGTTCTGCTGCACGTCAGGTGCAGCGGTGAGCTTTTGCAGGTTTTGCCGGAGCAACTCAACAACTTTGTGATATGCCTTCGAGATCTCCTGGCTGGCGGCAATGTTTGCCCAGGCAGTGATAACGTCTCCAACGACGCCCCTGTTCTCCCTCTCGACACTACCGAACACGTTGAAGAATACAGCAAACCAACTCTCGACCTGCGTCTTCAGAAAGGCGACATTCTGTGTCGCCTCTTCCCGGGTGATTGGAGAACTTTCAATGGCACTTTCGGAATCAGCTTGTGATATGGCAAGACTGGATTCAACCAAAGACTTGAGTCCCTTGAGCACCGACAGTCGAAGCTCGGGTTGCGTGTACAATAGCTGAGATAAAAGTTGAGAGAAGGCCGGTGTGAGCGCCTGTAGAACATCAGATGAAAGGGCATGAAAGAGTATGTTACTTGGGTACTTGCTTTTTTGACGTCCGAAGGTACATGACAATACCCTGCAAATCCCATCCAGACTTGAGAGATAAGCACGTGCCAAACCTTCGCCTCAGACTGTCTACCATCAGACTCGGCTTTATTTTGAAGATTAAACATCCGTTCGCTCAGAGGAACGAAGTACGAGACGAAGTGGCCCAAGGGAGAAGGGTGTGGTTGAGCGAGCATCGGTAACAAGAAAGCGCGGGGTTCACGTCCAGCTTGACTGCAAAAGAGTTCGGTCAAATGCGGAAGGTGGGGAGAAACCACGAACCGGTCCTGAGGTTCAAGGTTCAGTGGGATTGTCTCAAGCACGACAGCAGGTCCCATAACTCTCATTGCCGTCGACATGACACCGTCTGCACCTTCCTTGTGCTCAAAACTCTTTTGAATTCGAAGGTCAGCGATTTTCTGTATCAATGGCGAGAGCAATATTTCCGCCGCGAGAGTCGATTTGGCATTTTCGAGACGCATGCTGAGGCTCGAGATGAGCGAAGATACGACATGCAGCAACTCCGGTATGGCCGATGCGTAGGCCAAGGAATCCAACGCTTTCGTGATTTGTGCAATAGCTACCCTGACCGGCGATTTACTATCTGGGGTATCCATTACGGCCATGCGAGCCATGGACAGTGTGATACATTGTGCGAGCGATCCAAGTGCGTGTGCAACGGCTTTCCGCGTTTGCACACGGCTCGTTTCAAAGAAGGACCACACGGTTTTCCAGACCTTGATAAATTCGCGGGATGACGCCTCTGGATCCGCAGAGTGATAAGCGAGCATGATATCGCCCAGGAGCTGCAGCCACGATGGAGCTACGGTAATATCCGACTTTGGGGGTGAGGACGACAGCACGGCACTCAGCACCACGGGGATCTGCTCTGCACTGCTTTGAGTACCTGAATCGACCGAGTTCGAAAGCAGATCGGAAAGGATCGAGTAGGAGGACTGTGACAGGTACGGGTTGCCGAGTCTAGGCAAGGTAAGGAGAATGGTTGTAATCGGCGGAATGATCTTTTCGAACCCGTCATAGGCTGATTCGAGCATTGGAACGTGGTACTCACATCGAGTGGGAGATTGGGTAATATGGGGCGCAGCAACGCAAGGAGACGAATAGCATGGTCAACCGAAAACTCCTGTGTAGCCGACTTTGATTTTGGTATGACTCCGGAGCTGACTTGATGAAGGGAATTTTTCATCCACTCAGCGACGCGCTCGGCATAGGGATGGCGCAGAAGCGGGGTTGGTGGATTGGACAATACATCGTCGACGAGATCGACGGCCCGCTTACGCACTTTTGGTCTGCTATCCAGACATAGTTGCAAGATGGTTGCAAAGGATTGGCGCACGACTGGCGTGTCCAACTGCGATCGGTCAAGGGCACAGAAGATCGCATTGTACAGTGTAAGCTGAGATCTTAGCGGAGGGGCATGGTCTGCGAGCGAAGGAAATAAGGGTGCGGAGAAAGAGAGAAGTGCGCTCAGATTTGACTGGATGACAGGATGGGGTACGAAGGGTGCTACCAGTGCCAGCAGGTAGAGAACGGCTGGGAGGACATCACCGTCGCCGAGCGCGGTGTCCTCCCTTTGCAGAGTGCCATCGAGGGTCGTTATCAGCGCGGCAAAGTAGGCGGTGGGTGTACGATCTGTGCATGTCTCTGTCAGGGTTGATTCGAGGGCATGAAGGAGCGTTGCGGGTGTCTTTTGATGAGGAAGGGACGAGGAGGTGTGCGGTCGAATTTTTGTCAAGGCAGACTCCATCATGGATGTGCGTTGCACCGCTTTGACTCGTTCTCTCATGCCAAAGGGTTCGCCTACTCCTTGGTCGTATGTTCTCGTACGGTCCGTCCTTTTTATATTCGTGCTACGCTCCCATTCAATAATATACTAGACTTCTCTTTCATTTTGTGCTCAAGATTTTCTATGGAGCCATCGTCGTGGAAAACACCGAGCACATTCCCAAGACCGGGGAACCTTGGTGCGGGAAGCCTGATTCCTCACGGCGGCCCTAACCTATCTTTCATTTGAATCTAGCATCGTATGCGCAAATCATAGCAACTCGCTGACCGATGCCCTGTACGTCCGTCACCCATCTAGTCTTCGTCACTGACAACCCCGGCCACAGCGTTCTAGCCGCCACTATCCCTCCTGGGGTAAACATGAGCAGTCACTCCGACACTACCCGTCTGCTGAGCCAACCTGCCAGATACGCAACATGCTGCGCCTGACTGCAAAGTCCACCCAGTTTGGCCGCAGGACGTTCACCAGCTGGCTTATCGAGTCCGCCGGGACCGTCCCCATCAAAAGACGCAAAGACTTTCGCGACGAGGATGTGGACAACTCTGAAGTGATGGAAAAACTCATGCAGGTAACCTATCTAAATTCGGTCCAGATGCAATCCAGCTCACCCGAATCCCCTAGGCACTCGAAGTTGGTGACGCGGTATGTTTGTTTCCAGAAGGCATGAGTCGCTACCATCCCACCATAGCCCCTTTAAAAACGGGTGGTTCGTCTCTTCATGGTCCTCATCAACCACGAACACTCACGTATCTATTTCAGTCGCGAGACTCGTCTCTGATGTCCTCACTCGAAATCGCGACAATCCCGATTTTTCGATATCCATCCTCACTGTTTCCATGACATACATGTAAGTGGCTCTGTATGGTCGGCCTCCGCCTGTCTGTCAACTTTACAAGGCATCGTCAGCATTTTCGCTCCGATGTTCTAGTCACCTTTAACCCTCCCATGAAGTTCACTCCCAGGGTACGTGCAACGACGCTCCTTTGTATTATTTTTCCTACGCGTCTTCATATAGGATAACCCGGAACTTCTCGCTCCTGTGGATTTTGCATCCATTCGAGACGTCACAGCGCGAATGCACCAATTAATTAGTTCTCAGACCATTGACGCGCCTTCTTGGGATCTAATTCGATCCGCTAAGCTTGCTGCTCGTATCTACGCCCCATTAGGGACATCGATGACTTTAGGCGACTTTGTGCGCGTATCGCGGACGTTTGTCGAAGCATTCAAGCTATCCGAAGCCAAAGGCGAGGATCAGCACAAAATTGAAGATGAGATGATCAACGCACTGCGCGGCGACTTGAAGGTAACCCAGGCTTCGCAGGACAGGCGACTCCTCTTGTTTACTGCGTCCCACAGACGTATCAAGACAAGCTTGTATATTGGAGCCTCAAGGACGACCGCGTTCGACGACCGTTACGCCGGCGAACGATCCTATTCCGGATGCTCATCCGTCTTGCCTGGTTCCTCTGTCTAATATCCATTTCTCTTCCTGGGCTTGTGTTATGGACCCCTGTCTTCATTACGACCTTTTACGCGGTACACAACTTCAAGAAGACTGGGCCCGTCTGGGACACGTGGGACGAAATTGCGCAGTACAAGCTTGTGTATGGCCTGTTCTCGGGAATACTTGTCTGGGTTGCATCCGTCCTGCTCACACTTCCCTTTGCGATGGTTACCGTGTTTCTGGTGCCGGCGCTGATGTGGATGACGCTGAGATGGTTGGAGGATGCAATTTCGGCTTTCAGGGCTTTCACCTCTTTATTACGTCTGCTCTGGGTGGGTCCGACGACACTGAAGGCACTACGCGAAACACGGGAGAACCTACATTCACGTATCATGAATTTGGCGGTAGGAACTCTAGGCCTCCCACAAAACCCAGAGAGAGACTTTGTGGAAAGCGGGGGTTACCAGAAAGGCCGAGTCAAAGGCAGGTGGGAGAGTGGCGCCAAATACTTTTCCGTACGGAGGAGGAGGAAGAGGGATTGGAACGAAACACTACGGCTCTACGATAAAGTGGACTACCCAAATGAACGCCTGTGACGAATCTAACGGCATCTTTACACACTTATACAGTTTTTTATTTGCGTTGACCAATAAACGAAATTGGTGCTTTTGTTGAACGAGATGGGTTTGACCCGAGCACAATCCAAGATGTAGGTATGGACATACGGACGTTCAGCACAAGTATGTACAGGTGACCCAGTGCAATCAAAAATAGATAAGGAGAAGAAAGTCTCAAGTTCTAGCGGATTCAATATTGCAAGTCGAGAAACATCAAATGTCACGAATGCGCCTATAGGCTCTGTTCCCGGCGGCCCATTGGTGACCCCGGTCCGCGGCAATGCCGGTCACGATGACAGCAATACCAACAAGGAGCCCGGCGACCCAAGAGATGGCATTAAACGCGTAGCCGAGGCCTAGGACGAATGAATACAGACCGAGCTTCTCGTAGAGAAGTACCTTACCGGGTCTGGCATGCTCAAATGCATAAAAGGCGTTCTTGCTGTAAACGTCGGTCACAAGAGCAAATGTGACCAATTGGAATACGGCTGCGGGGGGTTGGCATTAGTGCACGGCGAGAGGATGGGGTGCGTACCGTGGAGCAAGACGAGACCTGCCACGGCTCTCCAGACCCTGCGACGCCTAGAGTGTGTGCTAATGCCGATGAGCAAGGAGACCAAGGCCATGGCAGCGAAACCGATGCCGAGCTCGGTGAAATATTGAGCAGACACCCATTCAGCACAAGATAGGCGATTCTCGTCTTCACAACCATCTTGGACCCTGAGAGGGAAAGGGTGACACTCAAAATCGGAGTATTCGAGACGACCGCTGCCTGGGGCAGGGATGCTGACAAAGGAACGTTCGCAACGCTGCATCAATCCATAGCGCACGGTTGATGTTGCATTTGGGAAGTTATATTGATGGGTCGTGACCAGCCTTCAAACTAAGGTGTCAGGCTTGGTGACCGGCTGAGAACATGGGTTTCTGGCGAACCAGTCGGGGAGACATGCAGACAAAACATTCTTTGGTAATCGTGAGCGAGGGTTATGGAAAGGGGCGATTCAAATGCACGTACGATGACAAGAACGACAAAAACGGCGACAAAAGTGACCACGTATGATATCTTTCTCATGGCGGTAGAAGATGGAGGGTGAAGCAAAAAGTTGGACGGTAACGGCTTAACACGAATCAGGATTTAAGCTGAGACCACTTCCCGTTGTAGCAAGCCGAGTTCCGATTGGTCGGCGATGTTATCTCGTTATCGTCCACCATTCGCACAATTCTCTCCACTGACTGGTGATGCGGCGAATCGTTTCCGAGTGCCCAACTCAAGCTTGGTACATTAAAAGCGGTACAGTGACTGTAGAAAAGTCGAGCGAATAGATCCACGGTGTCAACGATCGGGGCTGTATTGCGTATATGCACGACGGCTAAAGTTCGGTATTGCGTCCTTGTCGATTAGTGGTTAAATCATCACGTTGTGGAATAGCAAACCGTGAAGCCGGAGGTTCGAATCCTCCCTGGGACATTTTTTTCTTTTTCTGCGCTGACGGCAGTTTCTCGTTACCGACATCGATGAGGATCGATGCGAGTGACAGAATGATAGCCTCGTAAGGCTTTGACGAGGTCGTGGAGGCCGTGGTCGATGTGCAAGAGGTATCGCGCGGTGGGAAACTGAGCGTAATTTACGTACAAATTTTCCTACTCCGGTTTCGTCGACACCCGACGTTCGCTGTATTTTCTTTGTCGACGTCGTCGGAAGCGACGAGCATTGATTTCGTTGGACCGTGGCGCGACCGTCCCTTTGCAACGGTGTCTACAATTGATCACGTCCATCACACCGCCTATTCTCACTCTCAACAGCCCACTTGGCTGGCGCGAACTCACCCGACCTTTGTATTCTGGCTCATGAGCTTATCCTTTGGTGGCCTCACCCTTCTCTCGCCATGGAACCCCATTCACATCTGGGACCATTCCATGCACACTAGACCCGGCTTTCGATCTTTCATCTGTGCCCTCATCATCCTCGCAATCCTCCTCATTCTTGGTGAGCCCCCATTTCCTCGCCTCTTCTGGCTCTCACATCTCCCCTTCATCTCCACCATCAGCATACCTCACCAATCCGACAGAAACATCCTTCAGGGCTTATCTTACAGAACAGTCTTTTCGTCAGCACCTCAGTCATTTGGACGATCTCGCAGATGATTCTGGCACGGATTCTGATTGCAACCTCTCGCGTTCGCGCGCGCTTCCCTTCCATTTTGCTAACCGTGCTTCCGTCTCTCTCCGTACCCCAGTGCACGTCCTCCATAGCTTTGGTATTTGTACAATTGCCACCACCCGAGGTGCCGCAGTCCCCACAGGTGGCCGTCGCCCTCCCCATCGCTCGGATCTCGATGGCTTCGTTTCCTCGGATTCCTGGTTCATCGGTGCCTTCGGACGCTGGTGGCGGGGTGGCCCTGTCGAGTCTTGGTATTATGATGCTATGATGCGTTCCAAAGACGCACAAGGTTGGAGTTCCGGTATTCTTGGCTTCAAGGCCTTGGACAGATTCCATGATTACAATGGCAAGTCTTCGTAGAGGCCCAACGTACTCGTCGTCTGACTCTTGACTAGGCCTCCCGTTCGCCAAGTTTGGCCCATGTCCTCCTCGCCCGTCATTACGTGGATCCCCGCCTAAACTTCGTAATCGAGAACGTTCCACACAACGGCCCAGCTCTGTCCCACATCGTAATTCGTCCCCACCACCATTACCAAAGTCTGCATCTCTCCCGTTGCATGCCGATCATCGCCACCATGAATTCCCTCCAGTGGCACCGCAATCGTCATCGCACTTGATTGCTGACCAGAAGCATATCGCCGTTCATGCCCCTCCGGTTGCTCACACTATCTCTCGTACTTCCTCTGCGTCTGTGTCCGGGTCATCAGATCATTCTCCAACCATTGCAGAAGTATTGAAACAAATATCGGCTGCGCAGGCTTCTATCCATGACCTCCAGAACCAGCTTCAGGAAGCACAGAATACCGCTAACCAATCCCACGGATTGCTAGAGACAGAGCTTGCTGATCTGCGCTCAAGGAGGCGGAAAGAAGAGCAGAAACGATTGGATGGTCGGGCTCGTACCAAGACTTTGGAAGAAGCCAGACGTTCAGCAGAGACAAGTAAACGCGAGGCGGAAAAGAAGATGAAGGTTGCCCGTAGCGCCAAGGACTCCGCGATGCGTAGAGTGGAGGAACTGGAACTGGAAATTCAAAGGTTAAGGGAACGGATGGAACATGATCATGCGGTGCTTGCTGCCGAACCTAACGATGCTGACACGGTGGACGAGCAGGAACTGATCTCTGAACTGGAAATAAAGAGGAAGGAAGTGCAGGTGGCAGAGGTTGTTGTTGCTGTATTGAACACCCGCGCACGGGAACTGGAGGAGAAAATCGACCAGAGCAAGTCTCTACTCCGTGCCACACAACACCACGCTCAGCTCACCAAGGCTTACCCTGAATCAATTGATGCGTCTCATTCCGGCGTTGGGAACGGTTGTGTCATCCACCAGCACGGCTTCGGAAAAACAGATAGTTCATGGTCTTCGTCTTATAATCCATTTGATGTGCCGGTGGATGACGTTCTGGCATCGTCGATGGGATCAGAACGCGTCTGGGGTGACTCCGGATCAGAATCGAGGAACATTTCGAGCTCTCCGAACGTTATGGTGCTCTCCTCGGGTGCGTCATCGATTCCTCCGACACCCTGCAGTGATTCGAACATTTCCATTTTTCCAGCTCACCGTGCGCAAGTTCATACCACCTTCGACGATGACACATCCTGCGTTGATTCAACATCACTATCCCCTCGTCCCGGTCACGGCCATAATGGTTACTTCCAACCTGAACAAGTTACTCCATTCTCACCTTTTCGCGATCCTCCAACCCCATCGGCAGCGTTTATCCCAAGCAGCTTGATCAGTGTCCTCGATTCGCCCTCTGCGGACTGGAAGGGAGGGTTTGGTATCCAGAACGGTCCCCTGACATCCTCACCTGTTGAATACACTGGACACTCTTTGGGGGCTGAATCTGAGCACGATTCGTCCGACTTTCATCGTGCTCAGGGACAGTCTGGCCACGATCAGTCGCCTATCCACCACGGCACCACCCCCTACGAGATGCAAGGGCGAGATGACCTTCAGGGGAAGGGCACTTCCAAGGGGTGGTTCTCCACTTCTCGGAATGAGAAACATCGCAGCGGTCTCAATCCAGATGCAAAGGTGTTCCGTCTTACGAGGCACTCGTCAGACAAGACTGGCAGCGTCGACATGTCCACGGCTCCCGTACCCTCCTACGACGCGTTGAATCCGACCGGTCTCACGCCCAGCATCACATCCACTACCCCTTCCCTGCTTCGTGCCTTTGCTCCTTCTCGCGCGGAGCGCGAGGCGTTGCAGCGGGCGCTGGGTGGATCGACGAACGCAAGTCTAGAGCGTCTCCCCAGCCTCAGCGACGTGGGGAGTATCCCTTCGTCGCCTGCGCACCCCCACGCAGACACCCAAGGGAAGAGCATCGGTGAGAAGGACTGCGCGCTCCCCGCGTGGTTGCAGTCACTGCCATTGATTCGCAAGCCCAACTTTAGTCCCTGGGAGGACGAGGAACCAGTGTCCACTGAGGTAAAGAGGAAGTAGGAGCAACTGTGGTAACAACGTTGATGGTGGAGGAAAGTCTGGTTGTAACTGCGAGGTAACGTTTCGATTCGTTGCGGGCTATATCGTCGTGTTGAGGTGGAGAAAAGCCTGGGAAGAGGTGATGGGTTGATCCTTTCAGCTGGTACTGTCACTTCCGCCCGTATATATATATCTCGCAATGCAAAAAGTATGTTGAACCATACTTGTATCTCCGCGGTCGACTCGTTCCGACGGATAACCCGCTGTACCAGAAAGCGCCATTTGTGGGCTTCCGGGTTGAAGGGGATTACGACCAGATGTCGAAAAGTCGTTCAGAGATCGTCCAACCGTCCGAATAGACGCTATGGGGCGACTCGAGAGTTGCTGCAGACCTGACCTATGCCGACGGAACAGTCGAACAATCCCTCACCAGTGACATGGATTAGAAACTAGATCGTTCATTATGGGCCCAACTGCGGATGTACTATTTTATAGGAGATTCCCCTCGACCGGCTCCTCGGCCGCAGCGTCTTGCGGGGGAAGTAAGCCATAATCTGACAGAAACCGGCGTAGAATCGATGACAGCGCGTAACCGCATTGACGCATTTCCGCGAGGGCTATCGAGTACCGAGAGTCCTTCGCAGCCACACATGTCCGGACAATGGCGGCGTACACTTTTGCCGAGGGGACGAACTTTTGTGTCTTCATCTCTTCGAGATAAAAGAAGGCGTCGTCGTACGTCGGTTGGGTGAGACAGAGCAGTATAATGTGTTCGTAAGTCTTGGCGTTGGGTTTGACCGCGGCTTGCTTCAGGTTCAAGAGGAACTTGTCGCCGAGCTCGCGGTGCTTTGCAGCGACGCAGCCCGAGAGAAGGGTATTGAATGTTTCGACGTTGGGTTTGCAGTCATAGTCGGAAAAGGATTTGTATGCACCTACAGCACGCTGCAGGTCGTTCAGGGAGACGGATGCCTGAATGATCGAATTGAGTATGAGGACGTCCACTGTATTCCCCTCCCGCCGCCATTGATCGAGGATTTGCCACATGTCGTCGACACGGTCCACGTCTTGTTGCAAGAACTCGGCCAGGGGTCGTACTGTTTCACTGGTAGGATTAATGCATTGTTTGCGCATTCCGTCCAAGGTGTGCAGAGCTTCGCGGAACTTGCCATCTTTGCAGAGAGCTTCGACCAGAGGAGCAAAGTGGTGTTCGCACCAGGGATCCATGCCTATCCCCCCAAGGACACGCACGACGTCCAAAGCCAGATCTGAAAGGCCATGGCGAGCGCATGCGTGGAGAATGGACAGGCAAGCCCCTTCGTCTGGAGCGAGGTTCAATGCATGCACGGCCTTTTGCCAGCAAAACTTGACACCTTCTGCCTAGAGGTAAACTCTTAGCCGGCGAGGTACCAGAGCATTACCATGGACGCGACGTACATAAAGCATGTCTGCAGACGATGCAAGGCATGACATCCATGTTTCGCCATCGAGCCTGCGAAGAAAGCGGGATTCAAAGTTTTGGGCAATCTCGATAGCGAGTTTTGGTAGATCCATGTCAGCGGCGAGCTTTATGACAGCTTGTGCAGTGGTGAGCCGGGGGACAAGTCCGAGGGTGTCCATTTCGTGCATATACTGGAGGGCGAGCTCGAGGCTCTCCGTGGACGTGGTGCGGTCGATGATGAACGCGTAGGTATCTGCGTCCGGCTCGATACCTTGCTTTTTCATCGCCTCCACGACTTGCCACATGGTATCTGGTGAGGACCATCTGGAAGCCTAGGGGAAATCAGTTCGCTACATGATCAGAAAGGGTCGAGCTCACGTGCAAGAGGTGGTGGTAGGACTGACGGTCCGGTTGTATGCCCATGGCGATCATGTCGTCAACGACCGCCCAAGCCTCCAAGGGGAGTCCCTCCTGAGCGATGCATGCCAACAGCGCGTTATATATGATGAGGTCTGGTTTGACGTCCTCTGCCTTCATCTCGCGAACGAGCCGCAGCATTGGAATGAGACGGCGCTCTGCCCTGGCATGACTGAGAGCCTCTTTCTGGCAACGAATGACCAGAGGCGAGGTTCGTGCCAAGATTGTGTCTGATTGGAACGCCCACGGCGTCCGCCTTGGTTTTGGCGTAGATTTGGTAGAGATTTGGCTGTAAAAAAGACCTGTAGCGAGATGAGGACGAGGAGGAGAACTTGGGGTCGATGTACATTACCTGGCCGAACGCGTTTCCAGAGCATGTTCTACCTACACAGCCACCACTGGTTCACTTGTGCCACGACCGCGACCAGCCCGAGTTCGGTCCCCCCCCCTTTTTTTTTTGTATATCTTATCCTTATTTTCTTGATTTTATAACATGGTACGTCGACGTCGATCACAGCGTTGGACGCGTCGCTAAAATATACACCAGTTCTACTCGGAGGCGATCCTCTCTCGTCGCGGTCCGTTGGCCAGAGTATGGCTCGCCGCACACATGGAACGCAAACTCTCCAAGACTCAAACGCTCCAGACAGACATTCAGCAAGCCGCAGGTAAGTCTATCTTGGTTACAGGTCCTGCACTGTGCCAACCATACGCCCATCTCCAGGCGCGATCATGGGCCAGGAAGTCGAGGTCATGGCTCTCCGTTTGAGCGGTCAGCTCTTGCTTGGTGTCGTCCGGATCTACAGCAGAAAAGCGAAATATCTTTTGGACGATTGCAATGAAGCCTTGTTAAAAATAAAGATGGTCGGCGTCACTGTTCCTTTGCCCGTCGCCCCAATAACGCCCTAGTGCAGGCCTTTCGACCAGGTCTTGTTGACATGACCGAGGACCAACTAGCCGTCAACCGCAATGCCATCACACTCCAAGGTGGAAACCTCGATTTGGATGTACTCATTCCGGATATCAACTGGTGAGCCAACCCCTTCAACTACCGACGACGCGGCTGACGGTTGCATTCAGGGACATTGACTTTGAAGACCGTATTGCCGAGCCTCAAGGCCATCACGTCGCTCGTCAGGCCGACATCACCCTTCAGACAGCCGAGGATTTCCAACTCGACCTGGACGACCCAGGCTATGGCTTCGACCTCGGACCCTCGGATGGTATCGGCTCGCAGGACTTTGGCGAGCTTGACCTGGGTCTTGATTTTGGAGATGGCCCAGTCAGCACCAAGGATGATTCTAGCGTTGTCGACGGCAGTGTGGAAGTCGGAAGAGAGGCCCCCATGCCGCGGAGTGCTCGCGAGTCTTTGGACTCGGCCATGATCGGCCGCGGACGTGTGGCAGACAAGGATCTGGATGTCTTTTCCTACAGAAGCAGGGAACCATCCGAGCACCCATTTGGCGCAGATATGGACGTCGACATGCCGTTCGGCCCGGATGTCGCAGGCGCAGAGTTGGATCTTGGACTCGATTTTGGAGACGGTCTACCGTCGGAGCGGGAAAAGACGCCGGGTCAAACGCGCTCCCCCTCGCGGATGTGTAAGCTCTTTCGTTGATCTCGGTTGGGCATGATACTGATTCATACTAGCATCCCCGCTCACGGAACCCCCTCAAACCCCTCCACCGATCGACGTCCACCTCACTCCCGGTGTCGTTCAACCAGAACTACCCGAAGAACCAGAACCGGAGCCAGACGTAACCAAAGCTAAGCGAAAGCCCAAGGAAAAGAAGCAAATCATCGACTCTGTGATCGAACTAGCAGACGGCCCTGGGGCTAGAGCGGGTCGCGGTCTAGGCGCACCAGTGGTCCGGGACATCAGTGACATTCTCGCTGAACAACAATTCCTTCCACGGTCTACCATGGTCATGCGTCTTTTGGAGATCCGGGATGATCCCCTCGCCCATTTCTTGCCAACAAAAGTCACACCAGAAGGGACATTCTTTTGTGCTGGCCCTCCTGGACTGGCGCCTGAGTTGTCGGAGCTATTCATGCGCCCTCTGCAGGGCAGTGCAACTTCCAAGAAAAGAGGGGCATCACCTGACAAGGGCGGTAGAAAGAAACCACGCGTCGAAGAGGGCACACATGAAGATGAAGAGGTTGAACAAGGGAGACGCGATGCCAGCATTGCACTGAGCGCCGTCATTGCCAGTGAAGCGCTCGGTGATCGCGCTAGCATTGCACCTGAGGGTGGGTTTGACTTTGGCGACGTGAGTGGCGGAATAGAAGACTTTCGAATGGACACTGGTGGCGATTTCCCTGTGGCACGCGACGAAGTGGGGATGGACCGCGCGAGGAGCGTTGCACCCTCAGAAAGGAGCCGAATGTCGACTCCTGCAATCGATGCAGAAGAAGGGGAAGAAACGTATGCCGACGTCAGCTCTGCTATTGCCGTGTTCGATGTCCGACCGTCGCAGTCGTCTCAAAGTCAGGAATCGGCCAATGATGGAGAGGGCAAGGGTTATAGCAGAAACACCGTGAAAGCGCTTGGAATCATCCGCAAGGAGTTGCAACCCGAGGACGAAGAAGAGGAAAAGACGATCAGCTTTGCCCAGGTGTCTCACAAGGCATCCAGACGCGCAGCATCGGCGTTCTTCTTTGAGTTGCTTGTCCTTGGAACACGCGATTGCATCAAGTTGTCTCAAAACGCTCCGTTTGAGAACATTGAAGTTCGAGCCAGGGATAAGCTTTGGGAACATCAGAGGCATGGCTCGACCGCTCCATCGGTGGTGTCTGCAATGGGGTAGGTTTGGGGTAGATCTTCCTTGATTTGTTTTTGATTACTTAGTACGTTTTCTGTGTGCTTTGAAATGTACCACTACCACGACATTGCCCGGCGGACTTGGCGGAGTAGATTTCGGCTGCGACGGCACCGCTGCGCTGCCCACCTCGACTCGTTCGGAGATTGAACCCGCGCTGTGAACGGCAGTCTCAACACTTGCTTTTCGCAGTTGCCTAACCATTATGTTTTTTTTTGTGACGAGAATTGCAACACCGGTCAAGTGATGGGTTTGTTGCCCTCATCATATTAGCAAAGTCGTTGGTGATCAAGTCATACAAATCAGCGCCCTCTTTGCGGACATCGATTCCCTTTCTTTCAAGTGGTGTTGGAGGCACGCCCTCATTCGTTGACGCTCCTCAAGAAACCCACCCTTGCTTCGTTCTCGGTATCAAAGACGACGACATCTGCGCTTCATCGTCAGATAGTCCGTGGCGTAACCAGAATCGGGGAATGCATACACGACTTTATAAATGAATCGCCTGAGTGCCCAGTGCGCACCACAATGAGCTTTTCAGAACTAAAAGAACGAACGTAGCGACCCACCGAGAATGAAGAGGTCCCTGAAAAAGGTTCTTCCGCCGCCAACGATGGCGCCGAGGCATCTGCTAAGAATGGTTTCGGGGGACGATCGTCGGGTGGATACAATGCGACGTACCTGCCTGTAGAATCACCGTCGTAGGGCCCGGCGTTCATGTCGCGCGGATCCATCGTGAACATGTACGGTCCAAGCACGAACGACACCTCGATTCGGGTGTCGCATGGGTAGGTCCAGAAGCCGGGGCTGTAACCCGGGGCAGCTGCAGAGTCAGGGATCTAAAAGGGGGGAAGACAGGCACATAGACATTGATATTGGGCATACCTGGGTGTATATGGCATCGACGATAGCGTCGGGACCGTAGATGAACGTGGTACCCGTGTCGATGATCTTGATGCACAAGGATCGGTAACACAAAGCACTGTCGGGGAGGAGGACGTACGGCGTTGACGTTGGCAAGGACAGATGCATTGTTCACCGAAACGCCGTTCATCTGGACTGTCCACCAAGTCTGGGAAATGCATGTATCAGTAGGTGTATTGGGAGCTGGACGACGGTGACACCTTTGAGACCACTGGGACCCAACGAATGGTCGTCTCGTGGGTTTTTGACATGTCGACGCCTCCAAAAAGGACCTAGAACCTCGAGATAAGCAGAACTATGGTATCGAAGCGAGCAACCCACCTCAGCACCATGGACCTGATCTCGAGTCAAGTAGAAGCTGAATATAGACGCTGGTAACTGCTGTGCCAAATTCTCAAACAAGGTCGGACCAGGCGTATGCGAGAGCGCGGGAAACGCCAGGCCAGCAATTCCATCGATCGGCGAGGTAGCAAAGTTGTTAGAAATGTTATCAACAGCGCCAAAGCTCTGGTTCGACACCGTGTATTGCCCTATGGAGATCGTGTCTGAAACGCGCATTCCGTGTACCTCACCGGCCCCCTACTGAACATCGGAGTGTCGCCCAAGCCGCGATACGAACCGAACTCACGTATGCGACGCCGAATGGCAGACCTGTATTGGAATATGTGTTGCTAGCATTCTTCTGGTATTGTGCATGCGCCCCGCAGTTATTGCAGTCGGCGAGGACCCAAAGGTCTGTGCCCGAAGAATGGGATAGCGATATTTACTAAAACAAGAGCGGGCCTACCAGCCGAACCGGTATCAAAGTTGATCTGGAACGTCTGCATCTGGCTTCCAAACTTCATAGCGCCATAGTACAAGTAATCATTGACATAGTCGGTTTCGTCGATGAGAGGAACGACAGCCGAGGAAGACGAATTGGAGGATAAATCTGCAAATGACGTGAGCTGAGAAGTGAGCATGGTAATGTTGTTCGTGAGGTCGGATACACGATCGTAGGTGGCATGGGCAGCGGATGTACGCTGCTGTGTGAGTATAGAAGGGGCATTTTGGAATTTTCGTAGGGTGGCAGCTTGCGCAGCAAGCTACGCCGTGCTCGTCAGCGAGCTCTGAGAGGCCGAGAAAGCATACACACTGCAGCATTTCTATCAAGTTTTGGAGGGGACGACGAGCGTTTATTGTGGAATTTGGGACAAGTTCGATCGAGAAGTTTTGGGTGGTGACGATTCTTGTGTAACGGCGTTTCAAAGGAG
Source organism: Sutorius australiensis (assembly GCA_038089915.1). Lineage (NCBI taxonomy): Eukaryota > Fungi > Basidiomycota > Agaricomycetes > Boletales > Boletaceae > Sutorius > Sutorius australiensis. The sequence goes on along the minus strand of JBBPLR010000088.1, from coordinate 35,586 downwards.
TGAGTAGTTAGCAAGAGCACGAAAAGTACGACGTGAAAGTACATCGTTGCGAGAGAATGAGGCGTTCAAAAGAGAGCATACCCGCATTTTGAACGACCAAAGATTATGAATAGGACCTACAGACCATGGTCTGAGCGAGAACGTCACTGCACCACTAGCTCGGGCAAATTTCCATTTCAACTGATGACAGAAGTAAATGGTGTACGAAACGTGTACAGCTCGCACGGATAGGTATATGTCGTGAACGAGGAATGGACATCATTTTGTTTTAGCTCTATCCCTTGGATTTGTGCCGAGTTTTTGGGGCCTTTGAGGGCCGAGAACCTTGCGACGGGTGCGCATCATGTGTGTATACATGACGTAGAGACCTGAGGGGGAGATGATTGAGAGCGAGGTGGAGCACGTGACGATACATGCCAGGAATCCAGATCAAGACCATTGCAGCCTTGAGCCAATCTTCGAAAGCCCAGTTGGCGTAGTGGCCGTGCTGCCACTCTGAAATGGTACTGAGGGCGAGAAGGGCCTCGCTGCCTGCGCCAAGGGGATAAAGGACATAAAAGGTGGAGTAGCGCAGCCATGTGAGCCAAGACGGGGGTTGGAGACCGAGGAGACCGAGCGCATAGTAAGTGTAACGGGGCACCTCTGTGAGGGACCAGGCCAAAACCATGGTAGTGTAGATGGGGCTCGCGTGGGTAGAAGAGAAGCGGGCGACGATGGCCCATATGAGAATCAGACGGGAAGAGACCTGCATGAAGGTGGTGGGGAGGGGAGACCTAACGAGGCCGAGGAGGACATGGAGGACCTCGAGCACGGCAAGGGACTGTACGGGTGCAAGAACGGACCACGAGTAGAGCCAAGTAGGAGGAATGTACGATAAAATGAAGTCAAGTCGCGTCGAGAACGCGTTGGCAGCGGCGTGGTCGACGTGAACGTTCGCGACGAGACCGACGACGGTGACGACGGCGACGACGGCCCAACCCAGCGCAGAAAAAATGTTAAACGCGACGAGATACATCTAATTTTACGTAATACTGAAACATGGCTTAGTAATATATGTTGAGATGGCAGTGCTACAAATAAGAATCAACAAATGTCAGTCTCGCCTGTCCCCGTTTTTTCTTACTAATACTCGCGCCCTCCCCAAACGCGAGTCGATCATTGTCATTCCTCTCCGCCGCCATGCTTCAGTACCCGCAACAACAGCAACAACAACAATCACCGTCGGATGCGCTCACTTCTCATTCAACACCCATAATGCGTCTCCGAGACGATCCACAACCACCAAAACCAAACACGTCCCCATCCCAGTCAGCCCAGCAGCAACCACAACAACAACCGTCCGCTACCCGCCCCTCTCGCAAGCGCAAGACACCTCCATCGTCCGCGTCCGGTTCAGCCCAGCCTCCTCAGCCCCAACCCCAACATCTACCTCCCCCACCTCCGCCCGGCATTCATCTCGGCCAAATGCTTCCTCCCCCGCACGCGCTCATCCCCCCTGGCATGGCTCATCCTCCACTGTATCAGTACGCACCTCCAGAATATGGACACCCACCTCCGCCACCTCCAGGTGAACCCTCCCAGCCACTGAATGGCCAAGACCCCGACCTATCCCCAGAGGGTTCAAAGTCGGGCGGTCGCCAGCTTAGCCAGAGCAAGCGCGCCGAGCAAAATAGGAAAGCCCAGAGGGCATTCAGAGAACGCAGAGACCAGTGCGTTTTCGATCCCTGTTACTGCGTCAGTTTGTTCTTACTCATCTCTGCGCGCCAGACGCGTCAAGGCACTCGAGTCTCGTTCTCAGCTTCTCGACGCAGCTCTGGCATCCGCAGATGAGGCAAATCGCCGTTGGGAAGAATGCAGAGCCCTCGTCGATCAACTCCGCATCGAGAATGCCGCTCTTCGTGCCGCTCTCAGTGGCCAAGCGCAACTGAGTGGTTCGTTGGCTCCAGGTCAAATATTGGCCGGCGCATCGCCGCAGCCACCGCAACAAGCGCAGGAAAGCAGGCCAGAAGGGGAAAAGCTCGAGACAACCGCGCCAAAGGAGTAGCAGAGATAACTCTAGCACAGCGTAGGGTCACTCATCTCGTCTCTGCAGTTGCTCGTTCAAACCTGTCCGTCTTAACGTGGACCACGCACCGACCGTTACTTTCTTTTGTCAGACTCGAGACTTGTAGTAGCGATCACAGCATATTCTGCAATGTTAGACATGTTCCATTCGTTCGCGTGTGTGTATCTTTTTGCATGTTACCTGAAACATGGTCGCATGGGGAGGTCGTGATGGTGAGAGTAGACGAAGAGCTGGAATTGCTGACAAGAGCAGCGGACGGAACGTTTTATGTAACCATAAAGCTTTGTCATCTCCTCCTCGTTCCGTTCCTCATCCTCCACGACGTCCATGATCGTCCCGACCATGTAGACGAGATATAGTCCCCGACCATCCCGTCGCATCGCTTACTATCCCCTTGTGTCACTCCGACAGCTCCAAGTCGATGTGGGGTATTGCATGCTTCCATTCCGGACCACTCCACGGAAATACTGCATACCGCTGATGAACGGTGAACGGTGAACGGTGAAACGCTGTGTTGCGGGCACCTCCAACTTGATCGTAGTCTCACGGCCGTGTACAATGTACATTCGTAGAGTCAGACTCGTGCATAATTGGAGCGTGTGCCACTCCTTGAGACCGTTGTAAAGATAGACCAGACTTGAGCATACATCACTTGTAACTGCTCGTGCCCGCGTCGCCGATATTACTTGGATACAACCTGGAGACGACCGGAGGAGGGACACAGCCAAGTTTGATGAAACGCGGTGCAGAGAACGCATGAAAACTCAATTTCTTGCTCTGATGCTGTCTCGTGTTCAATGATTTTTTCTTTTTTCTTTCCGCTGTTTGCGAACCAGATTCCGTTCAGTGTTGCTCAAGATTCCATCACCAATTATGCCCCGACGATCAACGCCCAATGCCCGCAGACGTCCGACGGGGTTCTCGTGCGCACGTTTACCCCACAGAACCAGACGTTGCACCCCCAGGAACGCTCGTATATTACCGCAAGAGAATCGAACATCGTTTTCACCGCATGGTCAGATTGGGTCGGGAACGGTTCCGCGATTGGATACACCGTCTCCTCGTTCAACGCGTCCTGGCCGAGAATAGGCATCGCACTGGGCGGTGGGTATTACCGCGCAGCTCAGTTCGGAGCAGGTGTCCTCTCAGCACTGGACGCAAGGAACGACACCGCGAAATCATTGGGCACAGGAGGACTACTCCAAGTCGCATCGTATCTTGCTGGCTCGTCTGGTACGTCCGAGCCTCGGTACTGTCCCGCCATCTCTTGACTAGCTTCATAGGTGGTTCTTGGTTTACGGCATCGTTGATGCTCAACGATTGGCCAAGCCTGTCCGCATTGGTATACGGAGAGGGCACTGGTCTATCAGGATGGATGTTGGACCTGGATCTCATTGCACCCTCTGGCCTCGATGCGGGCGATGTAGATAACCAAAAGTATTGGGGAAGCATCCTCGCAAGCGTCGAGGCCAAGGCCAACGCCTCCATGTCTGTTTCCCCTTGCCCTGACATGCCGATGCTGACTCGTTCCACTAGTGATACCAGCATCATCGACCTGTTGGGGCGAGCAATCTCATACCATTTCCTGAATCAGACGACCAGAAGTAACTTCTATACCAATAATACCGGACACGGCGCAGGACAGCTTTGGTCCCAAATACCCCTTTTGCCCTCTTACGCTAATCAATCCATGCCATTCCCTATCATAGCTGCTGACTCTCTACCCTCGGGATCTAATTCATCCATCGTGCCTTTGGATTCAGTCGTTTATGAGGTATGTGCTCCACGATCGACCTCATTTGTGCAACTGGCTGATGGTTCACAGTTCACGCCACTTGAGTTCGGGTCTTGGGATCCAAGTTTATCTTCCATGGCTTCGATGACCTATGCTGGCACCCACCTGATGAACGGACTTGTTTCTGGTGCATCCGCTTGCGTGACGGGGTTTGACCAAGCGGGGTTTATCATGGGTTCGAGTGCGAGCATCTTCAATGTGCATAACACCTCGTGTTCTTCCATTCACGTTGCTCATAGTTTTCCTGTCGGCAGATTGTCAATGGATCGAGCGCCAATTACACGAATTTCAACGGCCAACCTGGCGATGTCACTGGAATACAGTTCCTTTATGAACAGCTGACGTCTAGGGTAAAATCGCGTTCCTTTGATGTTGCCAATTGGCCAAATGTGAGTGAGAGCTTTACTGCGGGCCACAAGACTCACATCTTAGAATACGAAAGGCGTTTCAAGGCGTCAACCCTGCCACGTTCCAGGACTCGTCTTCACAATGGCTCTCGCTTGTAGATGGTGGCTCCAACCTGGAGCGAATACCCCTTGGGGCTCTATTCACGAAGGCTAGAGCGGTCGACGTCATTGTCGCCGTAGACGCGAGTTCAGACGATCCTAATCAATGGCCAAAGTGCGTCATGTGTCGTGTTGTACAAGCGATCCCAAGGCTAACTACATGATAGTGGAACGACGCTCCTCGCAACTTCACAGCGAATTTCTTCTTTGCTCTCTTTGTCCCATCAAGCATTTCCTCCTATCCCATCGTCCGCGAAGGACTTTGTCAGCACAGGCGTTAATCAAAGACCAACGTTCTTCGGGTGTGATCCGACTGAAACCCCCCCAGAGTACCCTCTGGTCATCTATATTCCCAATTCACCTCCATTGGATGGAACTCCACCCGCATCCAAGTAGGTCCCCATCTCGCTTGCCCTTCCATTCCATGCTCACATGAATATCAAGTACCGGCGATTTTCAATTCTCCTATACCCCTGTTCAATCTGCCGTCCTTATTAACCAGGCTTTCCAAAACACCCTCGGCGGCTTCATGCCCAATGCCACCTCCCCAGACCTAAATTGGGGGAAATGCCTGCAATGCGCTGCGCTTGATCGGGCTCGGCTCGCGCTCACGTCGCCGCTGCCACGATCAGACGTCTGTGTGCGATGTTTCTCACAATATTGCTATGATCCGAACAATCCACCGAGCGCGAGCGAGCTTCCGCATAGGGACTACGTCTATTTGAACCCAGACCCGGGTGGGCTGAACAAGGTAGAAGCGTTTCTGAGCCGAGACAAGGGTGCCATCATCGGTGGGGTGATAGCCGTCGTGTGCTTGATCGTGATTGGGATCGCATTCATGTGAGCCTCTATCGCCTGGCCATGGGCACTGGCTGACGTTTTCATACCGCAGTTTTTGGTGGCGGAGGCACCGGGAACGCCAAAGTCGATATTCGCGCGTGCACGAGTTAAGGGATGACGACGAGCCGTGGAAGTTTTACGACAGCTATTCTCCTCCAGAACATGAGGTACATCGGTTATCCCTCTTTTAGTGGGTATTATTATTATTCGGGACAATGCCCTTCGACGTCTGCACTCTATCACCTAGTATATACTACTCTTCATATGTCCTATACATGTCCTTCTGCGTGAAAGGTGTCTCGGAATGCAAAGCTCACAGCAACATCGACAAGATAAATGAAGCAAACACGGTCGTTATATCACGTGAGTTCATCCAAAGTCATATCTCCAGGTCCGGGTAAATGCTCTAATATTGTCCGCTTAGTAGGGCTTTGAGAGGGCGCGTTCAGACTTTGGTTCGTCAGAGGTGGTCGAGAGACCCGGATGAACAGCGAACGTGGTTTGCTGTCCACTGCCACCGCCGACGACTTGTACAACTCGACCTCGTGACGTAGATCATCGTTTGTTGTCGCCAACGCATCACGTTCGCGTGTGCATACGAGCAATTTCTGTAAATCGACCAACATGAATCGACAATGAATCGCCCGGAGAATGAGAGCCATACGAACCTGTTTCGTATCTGTCAACTCCCTCCGTATCCGGTCCACATAAACTATCCTTTGAGCTGGGTTGTGATGTCCGAGTATCTCGGCGTTGAATCGACTGAGTCGTTCAGCCTCCTCCTCCGCTAAGTCGTTGCGTGCCAAAAGGCCTTCTGTCTCTTCCAGCAGTTTGTAGTACGCGTCTTGGAACCGAGAAGCTTCGGTCAGCTCGACATTCAAACTGTGGACGCAATCAGCAATGAATGGCACTTCATCGGTTTTCAAACGCGCCTTTCTGTTTCTGCCTTTAGCGTCTCTTCGGCCGTCTTGCTCATGCGAAGCTGCAGGGTAAGTTTCTGTGCCACGTCCCGTTCCTTTTGCAAGGCCGCTTTGTGCCAAGTCTCCTGCTCGCTAACCTGTTTATCTAGTGCATTAACATTGTCCTGTAGGGCATCTCGAGATCGGCGAATCTCTGCTAGCGAGACCTGTTCGTTGGCGAGATTGCGGTTTGCTTCGGTAAGCTCTGTCTGGAGTTTTTGGAGCTCGATAGTCGATGCTTCTCGGAGAGCTGTGAGACTGGCCACTTCCTCTGCCAAAGTGCGGTTCGCAGACTGTTCTTGATAGATAGCCTTCTCTAATATGTGCACTTGCAACCGTGTGTCGTCTGCTAGGCTGCTGTAAAACTTGTGGCCTGCGTCATGATACTCGACGAGGGTCGGTAGCGCACGGTCCTGCGTAATGTCGAGACAAAGAACGGCAAGTTCCTTTTCCAAGCTAGAGATACCCTCGTCACGGTCGTGGGTTTGATTCGCATGATTTCCTTGAAGTAGTCGGGAGTAGAATACGACCTCTTCTTCGGCATCACGTAACTGTTCAAGGAGGAGCTTGTTCTCTTCACTGGCCTGTCGTATGAGATGCGCTAGTTCTGTTACTTGACCCTCCGAGTTGGCAAGTTTACGCTCCAGACGCAATGAGCGAGTTTGCAGTGCAAAATGTTCCTCCTTGAGGATGGCATGTGCCTCAATGGTTACCGTCGTGGATGCGAGTCGTGCGTATTCTCCAGCCACGCGGCCGAGGCCCACCTTGCATTGCTCCAGCTGAAGCAAAAGCTCCTGCTCTCGGTCGTGGGCCTCGTCTCGAGCTGTTTCCGCAGCCCGCCGGGCCTCTTCGCCACTCTTGTGTACAACGTCGAGTCGCTGCTGCAGGTTGGAGGCATCGGCGCACAGTTTCGCGGCTTCCCCGTCGGCCTTCTTCCTGAAGTCGTTCAAACAAGATTCGAGCATTTCACGCTTCTTCATCTCCGCTACCAGTGTCTTCTCCAACTCTGCCACCTTCCGATCACGTTCCCTGACTTCCCCTCTTCGCATTGCCTCAGCACTCGAAAGCGCCTTCTTGGTCTCCCCGTTCTCGGCCTCCCGCTTCGCGAGCTGACCGCGCTCGTGTTCGCACATGCGCAGCTTGGTACGGAGCTCCCTAATCTCCGTCTGCTCAGCCGCACTCGCGTTTTTCAGCTCCTGTACGCGCGACTCGTAGGCGTCGTTTTGTTTCTTCAATTTGTCAAGCTTTTCGACTTGTTCGACATTCGTTTTCGCTAAACGTGCAAGCTCGGCTTTGTAGCGATCGGTTTCTGCTTGGTGCTGCAAGGATGCAATCAGGGAATTGGACGTTACGTGCGCGATGAGACGGAGGCGTACTCTCTTCTTGTCATCTGCATGGACCCTTTCCAGTTCTTCGATTCGTCTCATGAGAACGCCATACCGGTCGTCCCCTGCGTGCTTGGTAGAAATCGTGGGTGGTTTAGAGTTTCTCGAGGCAGGTCGCGCGGCTGTAGTGGGTACTGGGTTGGTGTCAGTAGAGCTCATGGCTTGTGAGGTTCACCGTACCCGACGCGTCAAAAGCCTTGCCGGAGATCACTGCGAGTTTCCAGTCAACCAAAGCAACGATTTCACTACGGTCTACTTACATTTGTCAGAGTTAAATCGCGAGCCCTTGTTAAATAGCATGTGGGAGTATCGTATGTACTTGAAATCTTGCGGTATGGGCGGTGGTGGAACTAGAACCAAACACGGCAAAACAGACGCGACACGAAAACATCACATGATCAAAAATCAGTGAATCAGAGTTGTTCAAGTATGTGCATCATTTTTGGTCGTATGTAACATCGTAAGGATTCGTAACGGTCGTGCAGACTGAATAAGGAGAGGAACGAGGCCAGAACAATGTGTGAAACAGAACATAAAAATCAGGGGAAAAAAGAGCAGTAATAAAATGTGGGGACATGCGAGCTCAAAGCTGCATGGCCCAGACATTCCAAGGTTTCGGAGTAAAAATCAGGGGGGCGCATGTGTGAATGAAACAATAAATTAAAAAAAAGGCCACGCAATAAGAGGCTTCTGTCCCGCCAGTGATACACGTTGGTCCAGTCAACAACGGTCCCCGTCGAGGAATGTTCGCATCAACCAGGACAGAATGCGAGTAGTCCATAATGCATGTCAAGAAGGGGTAAGGTAGAGTATCTGGCACACCTGCATCAAGATCTTGGAAGAGAAGAGAGTATGTGGTGTCGGAGAGTGGAAAAAGCCGTGCAGATACTCCACGCCATGGATACCAAAAGAGACAACCGCAGGGGCGTGGGGGTATGATGCGCATGTGTGCAGGATGGATACAGAACGATAAAGATTACCGATGCATGAGTGTAATGGGTATAATGAAGAATGGTGTTGATGGCGGGGGGAGAATGCGGAGAATGTGTTGTACAGGAGGTACATTCAGGCAGAGGTAGGATGATGCAGTAGCGGAGAGGACAGGATAGGGCGATAGGCGAACAGAGTAGTCGTGTTGACGTTGCTCGCCATCGAGATGGGTGCAGAGCCGTCGCATTTCTCCTACCACGAACAGCGCAATACAACACAATAATTTGAGCGTTCGAAAAACTGCTCCAGGTTCGCCTCCTTAGTCCTCTCCAGTGTGCCACCCCGCACGGCCAGTGCTCAGAGTCCACCGTCAAGGACACCTCGCACGTCCCTTACCTCGGCGAGGTCGGTGAGGAAGGGACACAGGTCCGTGAGTTCAGTGTCGTGGGGATCATTAAACCACGAAGAGACAGGGACAGCATTATTCGGATGAAAGATATATGAGGCGGGGGAATTATCCAGAATGATGGTATCGGCGATAGGGCGTCCTAATTGGGAAAGGTCCTAGAGAGAGCTTGAGATGTGTCCTCCATTGATCGTGATAGTGCACGTACCTTGACATAGTTACCCTTGTGGTTGTAACAACTTTCACGGAATAATCGATGAGAAACGACATGATGGATGTCGAGCTTGTCCAAGACTGGATCTGCGTACTATACCATAGTTGAATCAACCATTAAACCCGAAAGTTGAAAAACAAAACAGACCTTGCTTAGGCTGGCAGTAAACACCACCACTTCGTATATCTCACCCATTTTCTTCAAAAAGTTATCAACGCCTGGCCGCTTTATGACGTATACATTATGCCAATGATATTCGATTTCCACGGGCACGACGTAATCCGCATGTTGGATAGACTACAAGAGGGAAGTTGAGCTGGCCGTGAAATGAATAAAACGAAATCGTACCTTGAAGCTACTGTGAACGAGAGTTTCATCCAAGTCCAGAACGAGACATTTGCGCCCCACGTGCTGGGGGGCGATGGGGGGCAGAAGCGGCCGCGGTGTCCCATCCTAAACGGGGGGTAAAGCAGATGCAGGACAACCAGCTGAAGTGACACCTACCGGTCCAATTGGGATACCCGCGCCCCCATTCATTATGAGAGCATCTTCGTCGTCGTCCTCCATGGGCTCTCCTTCCTCCTGTTCTACTTCTTCGCCCTCGCCATGAACCTCTTCGTCCGTAAAACTAGCGTCGGAGTCCGACGTCGTTGAATGTGATATGTCCCCGGCGTGGGGTTGCGGGGGAGCCGATGGATCCGAACGCGGAATGGGCTGTGGGGAGAAGATGTCTGACCCCGTGGAGCCAGGTGGCTGTACCGCACCACTCGTAACACCCTCGGTCTCCGAGATGGGTAGCAACGTTTTAATTGGCGTTGGAGGGACGGTGGCTTCGACATCCTGGATGAGCGCTGGAGATGGGTCCTTGGGAACCGAAATAGGTGGGGGAGCCACTTTTTCTCCATCCTTCTCCTGGGACTCGCCCTCGGTGCGCTGCTTCTCGCCTGACATGGGAGAGTCCGACGATTTGCTCGTACTCGGACCTTGGGCGTGGGGACGGGTAGCGTCGTGAACGCCGATGTCGACGGCATGGGCGCGGTCGTTGGGCGCAACGCACGGGACGAGTTTGCGGACGAGTTTTGAGATAAAAGAAGCCTTCTTGGGGGAACGTTGTGAGCCACCCTTGGACTTGTTCACCTCTTTCGAGGGAGCACGTACAGGAGGGCTTTTGTCTGGGACAGTAGTGGAAGCGGAGGGCTTTGCGGCCTTTGACTTGCGAGAAAACCTGCGACTAGCGTTGCTGGAGGCGGCGGTGGAAGATCCGGTTGGGGTGGTATTCGGTTGGGTGATGGATGTGGCGGCAAGAGAGCTCTTGTCTCTGTCTTTCTCTGCATGACGTGTACTATCACGTTCGTCTGGGGAAACGAAAGTGGAGACGGTGATGGATGGATTCTGAGCGTTGTCCTTGTCTGCCTCGGTGGACGAGCTGGGGGTGAGGTCGTGCGCCTGCGCACCTGGTTGGACGTGGGACGCACCGTTCCCGTTTACGGATATCTGCGGGGGAGAGACGGGGGGATCGTTGCGCTTCTCGAGGACCGGGTCTTCCGAGGGAGGGGTGTCTTGTGGAGTTGCCATGGGTGTGTAGGTGTCAAAAACGAGGCAAAAAAAATGTTGGTAAAAAAGGACGAGTCGAGAGGGTGCGGTGAACCGTCAGGGTGAAAGTGAATGGGGTATTCGTGGGTATGGGAAGGGAATGATGAGGAAGGGATGGGGTGGTGGAGGAGGAGGAGAGGCGGAGGACGTTGAGAGGCGGGGCCAAGTTTTTGTACGTGATCTCGTCTTCACACGCGGACTGGACAACGTGCAAACAATGTGGTGGACATTCGCAAAAAAAAAAAAGAAAAGAAAAAGTACACGACAATCAACATTCATTACTCAAAACCACCCTCAAACAAGTAATTTGCTGCCAGTTCCTCGTTCTTATCGCACGCAAAATATGCCTCGATGACCGCCTGGCGAGGGAACCCGAGTGCTTCAAGCTACTTCTCCATCAGCTTGCATCTTTTCGACACGTCGTCCAACTCACCCGCTCGATGGCCGCATGCTCCTCTGGCGTAATGTTTACGACTTGCACCCCCGGATGTCCCTCACCATCACCATCGCCTTCTTCATCCGCTCCCAAAATGTTCATCAGCGCCTCTGGATTATTTGCAACTAATTGCGCGACTTGTGGATTCGTTGCAGCAAGCTGCTGGATAAGTGGCTGAAGAAGTGCAGGGTTCTGCGAAACCAGTTCCCTGAGCTGAGCGATCTGGTTATTGTCTCGCAGTGCTGGCATGCCTGCGCCACCTAGACCGCCCAGACCAGTTCCAGCGCCGAGCCCACCGCCTCCTTGCTGTTGCTGTTGCTGCAATTGCTGCGCAGCCTGAAAAGAAGAAATGCAACAGAACCGCGCGCAAGTGGCTACGAACATACCTGAAACAGGTTTTGGGGCTGGTCTCTTGCTGGCGTTGATGTTGGTGGAGCCGCGACAGGGGGGGCAGGCTGAGCTGGGGCCGCGGACGGTGCGGGCCCCGGCTCAGCAATAAGATGCTCAGGAATACCCTGTCGCCACGCGATTATTGAGATTCAGGCCTGCTCTGCGCATACAGTCACTTACGTTGAACAAGTATTCAACGGCACGGTCGGGATTGTTGAAGCTCGCTCTCAATGCACGTACCACTTGATCGCGCTCGAAACCCATTTCCATCATGTTCTGTATCGTGCTTTGGAGTGCACCCCCGGTCACAAAATCGCCCGTCGCAGGTTGGGTTGTCTGGACGGCAGGGGCGGGGACAGACTCGGGCGCAGTGGGCGGGGGTACCGGAGCGATTTCGGATGCCGCTGGCACGGTGTTTTGTGCGGCGGGTTGTGCAGGTGGGGGTACTGCAGCAGCAGGTACGGCAGAGGTAGACGATGAGGTGGGAGGTGGAGCAAATGTTGGCTTCGGCTTAGATCGAGACAAGGTGAGATGGATCGCGCCATGAATCGGGTCATCGATACCTTCGCTACCATGAGGACCAAAAAGTCCTTTTCCTTGATCTCGCATGATGCCACAGTCTTGGAATCGAGAAGCACTCTACCTGATCGCCGGTCGGATGAGCGACACGGGGATCGACAGGGATGAGCATACCCGCATAGATTAGCTTTTGCGTCTCGACTGGATGGCCATGGGCTTCAGATATCTTCTGTTTGAGGGTCTCCACGGTGTCTTCACCGTCCGCGTCGATCTAGGAGCGCGTTGGACATCACATCGGACTGGACTGGTCGTACACACCTGGAAGACCTTTTGCTGTAACGTCTTTATTGTAATCTTCATTATGGACCAGGAGCAACCGTTCAACGTGACATCATGCGCAATCTCTCAGTCACAAATGTCACGTCACGCATACTGGTATCCGGGGGTATTGCTGATCGGCAACGCGGTAGAGGGACAGGAGCGGCGAGGCAAACGAGCTCGACGACACTGACGACGACGACGACGACGACTCACATGATGGAGCCACTCCATGGCGACGAGTATCTACGCAGAATCGCGGCGTTCATCAGACTGAACGAGAAGGGCCTCGCAGAAGCAGGTTTCCAACGTCGTCGCCGTCAACGTACTTCCACCGCCCAGCCCTCCGCGTTCAACCCCGTCGGCTGGTTCATGCCCCCCAGCATCCACGAACCGGCCCCGCCTCGCCCTATCGCATTCGCCATCGATACCCATCGTCTTTTTTACATCCTCATGCGCATCGAGTCGCTCGGCATCGACGTTGGCTCCCTCGATGTCACCGTCAGAAACCCTTCCAAGCCGATGCACTACACACACATCGACATTGGCTCGGCCTCTGACAAATCCGAGACCCTTTCCCTAGCCTCTTTCCGTTCTTCGCTATCCGCCGTCTCCGGTCTCTCTCTGGGAAGCGGCTGGTGGGGCCGGCCTGAGCAGCAGAGCATCGATGCCGAACTCAAATACATTTATAGCAGTTTCACCAAGATTCCCGCTCTTCTTCTCAAGGCACCTGGACCCAAAGTGATCGCGGAACTTAGGGATGACCCTCCGAACCGGAGCGCCATCCCGCTTGATGGGTTCAAGAACCTTCAAACTCTCGAGATCGTCGACATTGATCCCCGCGCGTTGCTTGGCTGGGATAGACTCGCTGAATCCCTTCGTAGCTTGACCATCAAGCGGAGTGGGCTGGAGGATGTTGCCGACATATTCATCGGAGCGGTACTTGATGACCAGTCACGCAGGGGTGGATCAACCAAGGACCAGAGGTTGAGACAGATCCCCCGGAGACAGCGATCTTGGACGAATACCCCAGTACCTGCATGCGTTCCCGAGGACGACGAAGATGTAGCCTCACTACCGGAGCACCCTGCTACTTCGCCGTCTTCCGCCCTTTCCCCGTACAAGTGGGGACTCCTTAAACATCTCTCGCTTGCAGACAACGCGCTCACGTTCTTGCCGACAGACACGCTGCCCTACCTCGTCTCTATAACACACCTTGACCTATCTTCGAACTTGCTAGTCTCTGTGCCACACGGTCTCTCTGTGCTGCACAATCTTGTCTCGCTCAATCTGTCTGACAATATGATCGATTCTGTACTGGGAATTTACACGCATCTGGGACAAGTACTCTACCTGAACCTTTCGGGTAACCGTCTCGAGTCCATCTGCGGTCTTGAACGCCTCATGGCGCTTGAGCGGGTAGACTTGCGATTCAATCACGTCGATGAGAGTGCCGAGGTTGGACGTCTTGCGACACTTCCGAACATCGAGGAGGTGTGGATTGAGGGCAACCCGCTGACGGAGATAGAGGACAACTACCGAATTGCGTGCTTCGAGTTCTTTCACAAGGAGGGGAAGAGTATCTCTCTAGATGGGAGTAGGCCGACGTTCTACGAGAGACGGGGACTCGCGCCGGTTGTCCCGGGGCAACCGAGTTCAACGAGAGACATGCCGATGCCAACATCCCCTCCCACCGTTCCGATTGGGCTAGCGAAGACGAAGGGCAACCATGGCATAGCAACAGAAGCGGTAACGGCAGTCGATACCCTCGTGCCGCTATCGCCAGGGTCGCACGCGACGCCACTTGCGATTTCGGGGAGGCCGAGGAAGCGGAAGACGAAACGGATCGTCGATCTAGACGGGGGTGAGGAATATGCGTTTTCGCCAGGATCGCGGTCGATGGCATTGCCGTCCGTGGGGTCGCCACGGTCGTTGTCGTCGCAGAGACTGAGCCCAATTTCCGGGGTACACGGACGGTCGTATTCGATGTTTGAGGTACCAGAAGGGAGGGAGGAAGGTGATATGCGAGAGGGTGAGCTATATCGAGCACGAATTGAGGCGTTGCGAACGGACATGGGGGATGGTTGGTTGAAAGTGTTTAGGCAGAGTCGAGCGGAATGAACTTGTAATATATAATTTATATAGAGGGTGATCGGGGTCTCTCTTAATCTTTTAGGATGAAGTTGTTCGTCTTTGCGGGTTGGTTGAGTTCTCACACCATCGGAATCCCCGTTTGTTGCTCGTGGCATCGTCCTCGCCTTCGTCGCTCTTTAACTACACAACTCTTCTTTTGACTTTAACAATGGGTGCCAACCTCTCGAAAACGCTCGGTGAGCACCTCGTATCTCACATCGTCGCCGTCATTCACCACCGTTCAGGTCGCCTCTTTGGCAACAAGGAAATGAGGTTACTCATGCTCGGCCTCGATGCTGCCGGCAAGACCAGTATGGCACCCTCTCAGGTTCTGCATACCCTCGCTGACCCGACCCAGCTATTCTATACAAACTCAAGTTGAATCAGTCCGTGACCACAATCCCAACCGGTCAGTCCGTTTGTCCCCTCCATCTGCCTCGCTCACATCACTCAGTCGGATTCAATGTCGAGACGGTCACGTACAAGAACGTAAAGTTCAACGTATGGGACGTTGGAGGTCAAGACAAGATCCGTCCATTGTGGAGACATTACTACACCGGCACTCAAGGTCTCGTTTTCGTCGTCGACAGCCAAGACAGAGAGAGAATCGATGAAGCAAAACAAGAACTCCACCGCATACTCAGCGACAGAGAAATGAAGGAATGCTTATTGCTCGTGTTTGCTAACAAGCAGGATCTTCCTGGAGGTGCGTCACCCACCTCTTTCCGATATACTCGTGCTTGATCCCTCGTCCAGCCATGTCACCTGCCGAGGTCACCGAGAAATTGGGTCTCCACCGTATGCGTGACCGTTCGTGGTATGTCCACCCCAGGTACGCTTTTCTATTCCCCCCCCCCCCCCCCTGGTCGTGCCTGACCTGGTCGGCGATAGTTGTGCAACGACGGGTGAAGGTCTTTTCGAGGGTCTTCAATGGTTGAATCAGAACGTAAAGAAACGTCAACCATGAACATGCACGTCCACCGTCTTTCTTCGTAGTGCCCTGCATCTCATCTTGCTCGTAGAAGCCTCGACTTTGTCTCTGTCTCGTCGATACCCATGTTATGCTATTTCTCTCACGGCCTGCGACGACCCCGTTTCTTGCACGCGACGACAGACTATCTGATTCTCGTCATGTCCTTTCATCAGTCCTTGCGCAATTCACCTCATGCAGCGAGTACACTTTATCGTTTCACCAAAATTCTGGTAGACCCTTTTCGCAGCCATAGTTTTTCCTTTTTTTTTCATATCTCTCCGATGTTGGCTATTCTTCGCCTAGTCATTTAATGAGAAGAACTCCCTTGTGAATTTGTGCATGGCGTTAAATATAGTGGACATGCAAACCATTAGACAGGGGAGGGTAAAGAGATCCCGTGGCAATCTCGTCGGCTTAAGCGGCTTTGCAAGAATGTCGCAACCAACCTTGGATCACATAAAATCGACGGTCCGTCGTTTACATCCTCATCATTTCACTTGAATTCTCCCCTGCACGATGTTCTCGTTCCTTGGCGTGACCAGACTCGTTCGCTCACGTCCGCTTCAGGTCGGCAGGAGAGGTTTTGGGACCGCTCTTGGCTTCACCGACGCCGTGGGAAACACGCCTCTTGTAGGACTAACGGTCCGCGTAGCCCTTACACCTTTCTGATGAACCCGACGCCCACAGATCTATCTCAAGTCGGTCTCTGAACGGACAGGATGTAACATATACGCCAAAGCGGAATTTCAGAATCCTGGTGGGAGCATCAAAGACCGTGCTGCCGTTGGTATCCTGCTCGATGCGGAGGAAAAGGGTTGGTGAGTGCATGTCAACCCTATTTACAGAGATTGGCGACCCGATAGGTAACCAATGTCTAGCATACGCCCCGGTGGAACGGTCGTCGAAGGAACCGCAGGGAACACGGGCATCGGTCTGGCTCATGTGTGCCGAGCCAAGGGATACAAGTGCGTGATATTCATGCCCAACACTCAGGTGAGCCATTGCCCGTGTCCATCATGGGCGCACACGCTGACGTTCGACCGTCGACAGAGTCAAGAGAAGATTGACCTCCTGCGCATGCTTGGCGCCGAGGTGTATCCCGTACCCGCGGTCCCCTTCGAGAACCCACAAAACTACAATCATCAAGCTCGAGCGCACACTGAGCAACTGGAGAACGCGATATGGACCGACCAGTTTGATAACACCTCAAACGCCCGCGCACACTATCTCACGACCGGTCCGGAAATATGGGCGCAAACTCAAGGCAAGATTGACGCGTTCGTGTGTGCGACCGGTACCGGGGGTACGCTTGCCGGCGTGGGTAAGTTTTTGAAGGAGAAGAGCGGTGGGAAAACGCAAGTCTGGCTTGCGGACCCTCCGGGGAGTGTGTTACATGCCTACGTATCAAGCGGCGGGAAACTCGTCGAGCGCACGGGCAGCTCGATCACCGAAGGTCCCCCAGTTGCCCATTCGTCGATGGCTCCCTGTGCTGATATGCAGTGGTTCTGCAGGCATTGGTCAGGGACGTGTCACGGACAACTTGGCAACGTTTATCAAGGATGTGGACGGATCGTTCTTCATCTCGGATGAAAAGTCGATAGCGATGCTATACCAGCTCTTGGACACCGAAGGTTTATACCTCGGCGCAAGCTCGGCATTAAACGTCGTTGCTGCCGCCGAGCTTGCCGAAAAACTTGGCAAGGGTGTGTCGGATGGCTTTCTTGCTTCAGAAACACGACTAACACAGGAACTATCGTCAGGATCGACCGTCGTCACCGTCTTGGCCGACGGTGCATACCGTTACCAGAGCCGACTCTTTTCTAAACAATGGTTGCGCTCCAAGAATTTGTACGACGCTGTACCGGAACACCTGAAGAAATACGCAATCTTGGACTAGAGTATAGCACCATGCCGTTCTTGATATTTGATAAATATATTTCCGCAGTGGCATTTGTACGAGTCACATCACGGCAGAGATGGCGACGGGTGATATGTCCTCTTTCTTTTCACTGGTTGTCCCTTTTGACGTCCGCTCCCCTGAAATCATGTCAGTGCAATCCTTTAGGCTCCCATCGTCTCATCTCTGGAAACCACCGCCACAACCCCGTGATATCGATGACTGTCCGCTCGACGAGCATCACATAGTACCGCCACTTGGTCTTTTCCAGTACCGTGGGCCCTGCCTCAAGGAAGATGACCGTGCCCAACAAGGTACCGATCATCGAGAACGAACAGAAAGATGAAAAATATGCCCAGGGCGTTCGTGACGTGGGTGTGAGGCGAAGCGCATTGAGATTCCATGGCGCACTCGAGTGAGAGCATGATGATGCAACCAGTCAGACCGATGACTACGTTGCGGACGGTAGAAGACAGTGGGAGGCAGCATAGAGAGCTTCTTTCTTACTGAGTAGCCGGACGCGACCCGCATAGTCCGTGACGAATAAGTGCAAGGAGGTTGGCAACTGTTACCTCTGCTACGTAGAGGGCCGCGAGTATGAGCACCATCCTCCCGTGATGTCAGATTCGACACGAACCAAGAGTAACTGCGCACTGACTGTAGACAACCATGGCGCCCGCGGCCTGGGTCGAATGCTGGGTAAAGAATCCCATCCACGCATGCGATACGATGGCCACTTGAACAGCTGGCGTATTTCGCCTCCGGCGACCCGCGCTTGAGAATCCACCTCGACCTGTTTGACCATCTGATGAAATCCCCTTTGAGCAAAGTTGTATCGTTCTGCTCCAGGACCCGTGAGGTGGTAGGAATCGATATAGAGCTTCGAGACTAAATCCCAACTTTCGACGTGTCGGCCTTGCATCAGCACTGTGACGGACTAGTCAATCCGATATTGCTAGCGCCATCGGTACTGATGCGCACACCAGTGAGGTGATTCTGGAACCACGGGTTACAACAGAGGGGGCGGGGGGCGAACGGCACTGAATGTTCATGTTTGAAGAATGGTAGGTCCCTACGCCCACCCAACCCGTGATAGCGCATCCGAGGACGATCCACGCGCCTGGTAGAGATATACAATCAACAATGGCACAGACGATGCAGTCCACCGTGTTGATCGACAAGCAGTCCTCAGGCTCTGGTAGAGGGCAGGTAGATCTCGGCTTGGAAGATCATCATCCCGATGCCCCGGTCGGCTCGTATAGGAAGGGTCCGTGCATTTCGGACGCTGACGTTCTATTGAAAGATCACGTAGATTATGTACGTAGATTTGGCAGTTAATGTTGTTCTAATTACGGTTGGAGTGGTGTGAGTTGGGCGAAAGCCAACGATGCGCTGGGAGAGCGATCTGCGTGGGTTGGGTTGGGTACCGAGCAGAAACGCTTGAGCTAGCGCGTGCGTGCGACGGACGAGTGGGGTGGAGGCTCATGAGGCCTATCGCTCTGCTCGTGGGAGTGGTGCGGTGGGTGCGAAGATGTGAGGGCGAGAGTGAGGCGTTGAGTGCTATCGCGACTGAGCTGACGCAGCGAAGTGGCGAGAAGAAAGGTGCGGGCCACTTCGCTTACTCATGCACGGACTTAATACCTTCCTAGAATGCCATCGGTGGTGAGATATCAAGCTAAATGTGTACGCGAGGGTCAGCTGGTAGGATGATTATCTGCGGGGTTGGTTTACTTATCGCTCACAAAGACATGTTACGAAGCGTTGATCTCCTCGGAGTGCGCCCATGCCAGGAGATTCACGGCGATCCTGTGAACGGTTTCTGACTCGGTACACACCTGACCCAGAACCGGTGATGCCCGATCATCTACTATCTTCTATGCGAGCGACTGATGACCGGATCGCTTAGGCTTGCGTGTGTCAGCCAGCGTCGACAAGCAGGTTATGGCAAACCTGGATGGCCGTGGATATAAATCAGCTTGATCTCGTCGATCCTATCCCCATACTTTTCACGCTCGTACTAACGCGATGGTAACTACTACAAATGCTCGTCACATCTTCAACGAGGTCCCGACGGGTTGGTCAACGTGCCAAGTCTGTAAATCAAGCATCCCTGCTGATATCGTTTCGACTAGGTTACCCAATTCCTGGTCGCACAGTGGTGTACGATGCAAACCAGACAATCGACCTCGAGAACGTAACCCTGAACGGCGGTATTCTCTTGAAAACGTTGGTCTTGTCGATAGATCCCTACATGAGAGGTCGCATGAGGGACCCGACCATCGAGTCATACGCTGTGAGTCATCGTCCAAAGCATGCAAATCAGATCTCTGACCACTCGTGGGCGTGCATTTAGCCTGCTTTTCAACGTGGACAACCGTGCGTGCCTTCCCTTGTTGTGGCGTTTACGCTTCGAGTAATGGGTCATGGTTTATTAGGCTCAATAACCATGGTGTAGGCGTCGTCGTTCGTTCCGAAAATTCCGCTTTCAACGTTGGTGATCATGTGTACGGGACTCTCCGTGAGTAACAACTATAGTGTGACGTTTGATGGTAGTAAATCTTACACTACTACAGCGTTCGAGGAGTACTCGGTGCACACCCGGGTCGAGGGCCTCAGCAAGATAGAGAACAAATACGACCTCCCTTGGAGTGTTTTCGTAGGGGCAGCCGGGATGCCGGGTATGGTCGCCTAGCTCGTTACGCGAACGTCATCCAATTCATCCGTTTTGTTTCACAAGGTCAAACAGCGTACTGTGCCTGGAAGGAGTACGCCCAGGCAAAAAAGGTAAGCGCCAACGACGATGATTCGTGCCCGTAGCTTATCATGACTGAAGGGTGAGGTGGCGTTCGTCACTACAGGAGCCGGCGCGGTCGGGTCGTGCGTCCCTTCGTTCTTCACTTGCATGAGTCCGATAGCGAATCTCGTTATATTTTAGTCTTGTCATCCAGCTCGCGAAGCGTGACGGCCTCAAAGTGATTGCCTCGGCAGGCTCAGATGACAAGGTTAAATTTCTGAAGGAAATTGGTGTGGACGTGGCCTTCAACTACAAAACTACGAAGACGTCAGAGGTTCTTGAGAAGGAAGGCCCGATCGACGTGTATGTTATTTTAATTTTGGTTGGAAGGCTAATCGTGGACTCTTTTTGCAGGTATTGGGATAATGTCGGAGGGGAGAGCCTTGAAGCAGCACTGGAATATGCAGCCAGATATGCTCGCTTTATCGTAAGTCCGACCCATATTACTTCGTTTCAGAGTGGCTGCATGCTTTTCAGGAATGTGGGATGATCTCCGCCTACAACTCGAAACCCCACCCAGTCATGGTAAGCACAAAAAACAACTGTGCCGGATTGCGACTCACAACTTGCTGTCTTGTGCCAACTAGAATTTGATGCACATTGTCTCGAAGGAGATCAAATTACATGGATTCATTGTGTTCTCCCTCCTTCCAAAGTATGAGAATGCTTTTTATGCCGAAGTACCTCCAATGATTGCGTCCGGCGAGTTCAAGCTGAGAGAGGAGCTCACGAGGGGTCTCGAGGGCGTCGGGGAGGCAATCTTGGCTGTACAGAAGGGTACGAACACGGGCAAGAGCGTTATCATCGTGGCAGATCAGTGAATAGCCTTTGAATGAAAGAGTATGTATGTATTATAGCCAAATAAGTTACCTCAGAATGTATACTGCTCGCTCTACTTCTTTCCCAAGCGTCCGAATCCGCCCTGTTCTCAACAGCAAACTTTTTACGCCCCTTTCCAGATCCAATCTCGGTATTGGCACCCCCTTGCCCAGGTCGATCCTTTCAAAGTCGACAGCAAAACTAGCTAGACGAGGCTCGGATAATCGAAGGCCAGGATGTGGTACTGTCGTCTCAGTACTATCCGTGTGGGAAGTTGAAGGTCGATTGTTTGAATGCATTTTCCCAGCATCAGATACCACGGTGCCTTCGGGTTTCGTGTGGCACAAAGTCTGGGAAGAAGCCCGGTTCGACATTTCCCGGCGTGCCTCAGATGCCTTCGCTTTCTTTGACACGGGTGACTCGTGTTGGGTGGACCGCCGACGTTTCTTGCCCACTTTCACACTCGGTGTATCTGGTTCCTCAACAGCGCGTGCTTTCCCCTTGTCCTTGATCCTCGTTATGAAACTCGGCTCTTTCCACGCTTCCGGGTCGTGTCTTGGGACCTGGACAGGGCTTGATTTGCCGTGTACCACATCATTGATTCCGTGGGCAGAGGGAATGGAAACTTGCGAGGATGCTGCCCGCTGGTCTCCCAGCGAATCTGAAAAGAGTGAATGCATAGAACTACGGGACCCAGGACATTCAAGCGATTGAGTGGGACGGCGGATAGGAACCCCATTTGTACCTTGTTTATGGGGAGATGGGTGTGGTGTGGCCAGGGCAGCAGCCGGAAGTGAGGGCTTAGGTGGATCGTCTTGGAGCGCAGAACGGATTCGAGCCTTATCAACGCATGGGTAATTATCTCCGTGGCCAGTACCAGCATCCCCTCCGCCTGCGTCATGATTTCCGGCGCGTGTGTGCAAATCAACTTCTGTCCGCATGGTACTGCGTGCCAACTGCAATTCGTCGATCTCGTCATCAGGATCAGACGTTCCAACTTCAAGTACTTCAATCATTGGAGCACTCGGTACAAAAGGTCGATTCGACGACGACCTTTGCTTCCCTGTGTTGACGTCGGCTTTGTCGATCGTGTGTTTGTCATCCGCAGAAGTGGTTTCTGGTCCGTCAACGTCGCCATGCGCGAATAAGGACTCTGCAGATATCTTCGATGCACGCATTGATGTATCAGCTAACTGTTCATTTCTAGGCGTGGATGTATCAGCAGGTTTGAACTCCTTTGCGAGAGATGACGGGAATGCAAGGGAATGCAACAGTGACTGAGGCTGGTGTGACTGTGAGGCATGTTGTGATTGCGAGCATGGCTGCGATGATCCAGTACCAGATGGATCAGAATTGGGCACCAGAATTTGAACCGGACCTTGATTAGCTGGATCTGGTCGAGGAATCGGGAGCCCCGGATGGGGAACTTTTCTTTGGATGTTCTTCCGAATGCCCACAGGCATTGGAAAAGAGGGGGAGGGAAGGGGGAGGGAAGAACTAAGGGGAGGCGGAGAAGAACGAGGAAGTTGCTGGGAAGGAAGAGGGGAAGAACAAGCAATTGGTTCTGAAGAATTGCGAGTGGGTGGAGAGGAGCGACATGTCGGGGAGCGTTTGACATGTTGCGTAGGCGGCTGAAGGGAACGGGTATCTAAAGCCATCGCAGTATCTGTCGTGGTGTACCCCTTTGTATCCGAAGGTGCCTGAGAAGGAATAGGTAAGACCCCTGGTTCATCACTTGGTCGGATCCCATTTTCAGGGGTAGATGTATCGGGCTTGTCTGGAGCAGCAGGACTACCCCTGTTCGATGGCGACCAATCTGTTGGTGTTCCTTGCCGTCGCGAGGAAGGCGGCGAGGGTGTGCGAGGTGGTGGCGTAGGACATACCAGGCGTTCGTGAGATTCGAGCTGACTTGCGACGCCCAAGATGGGCTCAACCGGAGGATGACCGAGCTCTATCTCTTCTGTATGGTTAGAGTCGGATTGTGGGTTGCTCTACTATATACGAGCACGAGGATATACGTACGTATAGGTTGTTCATTCCCCGCCGGTTTGGTCGCGAGCTTCCACGGATCGACCCCGAATTTCTAGTCATTCGATTCAACACGTTTCAGATGTTACAGGAGACGAAGATGTTACCCTCCAGCGTTTAGCATACGTCCGTTGGGGGTCTTGGGGTCGTTCGGGTTTTGATTTTCCAACATCCTCGGCAACCTTGGGTTTTTGGTATTGGTGAGTGGGAGGCCTTGAGGAGGGAAGGGGAGGAGGCAGAGATGGTGGTGTTTTCTTGGTTTGCACCGAAATCTGCTGTTTGCGAAGCTTCAAGACGTTTCTGAACAGGGTCATTACCACACCGCTGGATATATGCGTGAACTTACCCATCCCCACCGTCCTGGCGGAGACCCAGGACCCATTCTTTCAAGTTCGCATCCGCCTCAAGATCACGGGGGTCACCAAACATGTGTCCACCAGTGCCTAACTGAGAGACATATCCAACGTCCAGTGATATGTGGGACACGGATGTATTCCCGGGTGCGTTTGGACCGAGAGGACGCGGAGAAAACATGGGGCGATAGTTGGAGATAAAAATGAGGTAGAAACGAGAGTCGACGACGCTGCGGCGACTGGCACTGGAACTGGAACTGAGAGGTGATGCGTAGGACGGCGTGAGTCTAACTGACCTCTTGTAATGTTCTGCAGCATCCTTTGAGATCCGTACGGACACTCTGTAATTCTTGTCTGATATCCAAGCCCAGACGTAGCTGTCTTCATGATAAGTGAGCAGCTAGGGGAACGCGTCAGGGCTGGCAAGCGCACTGGCGGGGAACGTACGTCTGTGATCTGGACTTTCTTTTTCTTGTTCGATACTGGGGCGTTGTAGAGCTGTGCGCCATGAGTCTCTGCGATGTCGATGAGGTAGTCACGAATCCAAGGACTGGGCATCGACTCGGACATGGTAGACCCTCGTTGGGTCAATTTCACGTGACCGAGACGCGCTCTAGTTCAAACTCGTGGTCGCGTCCACCACCACGTTCACCCACGATGGCCGTACGAAAACAACCCCCGGTCGAGCACGACGACGAGCACCGCTACAGGTACCATTTCTTCTGAACTACCATGGCGTCGCTCACCCCACGCCGCAGCTCGGTAGAACAAGAATCACAGCCGAGACAGCCGCCAGAACGATATCAGCCAGGCCAACTCTTGCCCACCATCATGACCGGAGAAACTCTCGAGCTCGACGACCCTTCTTCATCCGCACATGATCACGATCCGTTCACCGACCCTCACTCGAGACCCAACTCATTCTACACCGACCATTCAGATACACGTCCTCTCTCCCAGTATAGCCAGCACAGTCAGTATTCCGACCGTTCCCTGCCCCAGCCACCACCGAGCGTTCCCGCTCATGTCGTCGGTACTCCTTTCAGCTCGACGACAACCGTATACACCTCGTATGATGCGAATGGTCTCTCTGTGCCACAGAACGACACCTTGGATCACTTTCAGCACGATACCGAGGCGTTCGCTTCGGGCGTATATCCACGTCAAACCTACCGTCCGCCACGATCACGTTCTCCGACCCCTTTTGGCGACGACGAAGACTATAGACTCGACGAGAACAACGTTGTACACTACACCGGCTATTCCCATGATCCCGATCATGTTCCTGAAAAATTCGAAGATGACGACGAATATAATAACGAGTACGACATATCTCAGTATGCAGATGTTCCGGATGAAGATGAAATACAGGAAGTCGAAAAGACTCCTTCTTTGTCCGCTTCCGTCGAATCCGAACCACCATTCGGGACTATGCACTTCGGACCCGCCCCCATTGGTCGCGTACGGCGCAGGCTGAAAAAGAAACGCGTTCAACTCACCAATGGCAACTTGGTCGTCGATCTCAATGTCCCACCCAAGCTCGTTCTGCCATATCGCGGAGAACCAGAAATGATCAAAACCAGGTATACTGCTGTTACTTGTGACCCCGATCACTTCGAGAAAGAAAAGTTCTTTCTTCGTCAGAACGAGAGCGGGCGGACTACAGAACTTTTTGTTGTTATTACTATGTACAATGTGTGTTTAAACCGAGTTGCCTCCCTTGTCGGGCACGCTAACATGCAGCTGTATACAGGAAGACGAGGTTTTGTTTTGCAGGACCATGTATGGTGTAATGCGGAACATTGCACACCTCTGTTCCCGTAAAAACTCACAAACCTGGGGACCGGACGCATGGAAAAAGGTTCGTCCGAGTCGAAGACTACTCATCTATTCGGGGTTGACAGTACTTACATTGCAGGTCGTGGTCTGCATCGTTGCAGATGGACGAAAGAAGGTTCATCCTCGCGTCCTCGACTGCCTCACCCTTCTCGGTGTTTACCAACCTGGGGACCACATGAAAAATACTGTCAACAACAAAGAAGTAACCGCCCATTTATTTGAATATACGACCTCCTTTGCATTGGATCCGAACATCCAGTTCAAGTATCCGGACAAAGGCATTGTACCCACGCAAATCATTTTTTGCATGAAAGAGAAGAACCAGAAGAAGATCAACAGCCACCGATGGTTCTTTAATGCTTTTGCGCCAATGTTGCAGGTGAGAACGTCGATTTATACAAACCCCGACTAACTTGTGTGTCATAGCCGAACGTGTGCGTGTTATTGGACGTTGGCACTCGCCCCGGGAATAACAGCATCTATCGTCTGTGGAAAACTTTTGACGTCAACTCAAACGTTGGTGGTGCTTGTGGAGAGATCGCGGCATACAAGGGTAAGAACTGGAAATACCTCCTGAACCCCTTGGGTAAAACAACCTGGTTGCATAATTTGCCCTCTTGCGCTGATTATTCTAAGTTGCCGCACAGAACTTTGAATACAAATTGAGCAATATCTTGGATAAACCCACCGAGAGTATGTTTGGGTATATCAGCGTTCTGGTGAACATGATCGTTCTGCATATAAAACAACAACTCACGTGCATATAGCCTGGCGCGTTTTCCGCCTACAGGTATGGTTTCAAGGACGTCAGAGTGCTGCCTCTGACCGTATTGGATCGGCACAGATATATTGCTTTGCAGAACAACAAGGATGGCCATGGTCCCCTTGCATCCTACTTTAAGGGCGAGGTCCTTCACGGCAGCGATACGGATATTTTCACGTCAAATATGTGTAGGTGATGCGCGCTACGCTCCGCTCGTATGCTGATGAGTGACAGATCTTGCTGAGGATGTAAGCGATTTACTATCTTCGCAGAATTCCAGAATTCATACTTTCTAGCGTATTCTTTGTTTCGAGTTGATAGCCAAATCCAATTCTAGCTGGTACGGTTATTATTTCGCGTCTTTGGAAATCCAATTCATCCGTTTTTCTCTAGGGTCCTTAAATACGTCAAGGGGGCCATCGGCGAGACCGACGTCCCCGAATCGCTCCCCGAGTTCATATCTCAGCGTCGGCGATGGCTAAATGGCTCTTTCTTCGCCACAGTCTATGCTATTGCACATGTCGGCCAAATCATGCGGAGTGGGCACAGTCCGTGGAGGAAGATGACGCTGTTTTTGGAAACAGTGTACAACTGCATCAACATGGTGTTTTCGTGGTTTGGGATCGTGAGTTTGATCCAATGTTCGCATGTTCGACGCTGAATTGGATTGTCTCAGGGAAACTTTTATCTATTCTTTGTGAGCAGCCCGCTACGATTGTTGTATGCGCAACATAGGTTTAGCTGACCACAACTTCAAATAGGTTGTGCTGAGTTCGTCTCTGGAGGACAAATCATTTGGGTTGACGAACATCCAGTACTTCAATGCGATAGTCCAAGTACGGCGCATTCTTTTTTCCTACAATCCAGTTCCGATAACCTATTCCGTCAAAGTATTTCCTAGCTTCGATCATCATCGCTTGCTTCCTCATGTCGATGGGGAACAAGCCGAAAGCGTACGTCTTGCCAACTTCCGTTCGAGTCGCTCTCGTTGAGCCTGCGTTCCAGTGCTCATTTAAAGTACAAGCTTGCCTCGATCTTACTGGCTGTCTTGATGATCTACCTAATCATCGCGTCTGCGCTCTGCGGCATTGCAGCTGCTTCTCAAGCAGGAGGAGGTATTGTATTGCTCAGCATTGGGGTCACATACGGAGGTAAGGTTTCGATGCATGGCGAGAGTGGACGTCTTTCTAAACGTGAACTGTGGTCATGTAGTGTATGTACTGAGTAGCCTGCTCGCGTTTGATCCGTGGCATCTCATGACGAGTTTCGTGCAATACCTGCTGCTGACTCCAACATATATTTGCATCTTGAGCATGTGAGTGAGATTTCGTAATCTCGTACAGGCACAAATGACTTGCGCATCCCAGATATGCGTACTCGAATCTAAACGATGTCTGTGTCGTCACCTTGCCTTGTTGTATCTCATTCTGATTAACGTCGTATCGCATCTTTAGATATCATGGGGAACGAAACAAGATACAGTACCCGACGCTGACCTTGGAGCTGCCGTGCAGGATTCTCATTCTCAAGTGGACATCAAGATGCTCGCGGAAGCGGCTG
Organism: Sutorius australiensis; assembly: GCA_038089915.1. NCBI lineage: Eukaryota > Fungi > Basidiomycota > Agaricomycetes > Boletales > Boletaceae > Sutorius > Sutorius australiensis. Next base: position 8,071 of record JBBPLR010000088.1, on the reverse strand, counting down.
ATGTGAACGGCATCTACGAGGAAGCCCTTGAGTCGCTACGCGCCATCAAGTTTGCCGACCTTGCGAACGCAAAGATCAAGCAAAGCACACAGGGAAAGACGAAGCCCAAAGCGATGAGCGAACGGGAGAAGGAGCAAGCTGCGATGGATTACTATGCAAACGTGCGAACGAACGTGCTGTTGACGTGGGTGTTGTCGAACGTGAGTCGGACATCTTATAAGACGTCGTTGGTGCTGACGAAACGGTGGACAATGTAGGGTGTGCTTCTTTCGCTCATTCTGTCCGGTACAAACTCGTCGAGTACATTCAGCTCGGACGCGGGCGTGTCTCGAACCAAGGGGTACTTGATATTCATTCTGGTATTTGCGGCGATCACGAACATTGTGGTAAGTTTGCTCTCGAAGCATGAAAGATGGCTAATAAGTGGTGATACAAAGCGCCTGGGTGGGTCGACATTGTACTTGTTGACAAGGATCTTCACACAATGAAGAAATGGACGGTCTGAGCAGCAACATGATCTGTAGAGGAATACTATATATCACTGGTCCCACAATATACAACATATACAACAAGGGCTAGGAACTGATTGCGAGCGTTGGTGTCTTTACACCGTTCAGGAAAACAGATAATCGTAAAACAATCCTTTATCGGCCCCTACTGCCCCAGCGAGGTCTCTCCTGTCATTCTTGTTTTTCCTCTTACGCCTTGCACTCAACTTGTTAGATAAACGATGCGGGGACCTGCGAGCCGGGGAAGGGGAAGAAGTTGAACGAGGACAAAGAGTACGCAAGCGATCTCGGTTGGCACGGGCGCGAACGGAGGTCGAGTTCTCGCTTATCAGCGTTGTGTTCACCATCGAAGTCGCAAGAGCGTCCGACTCGGCATGAGTGGAAAGGGAAAGGGATTCCATCGACGCTGCGAAACCACGTTCGTCCGCGTCGTCTTCTGAGTTGGTGGCAAGGTCAGACACGCCGATGACAGGCCAAGAGGCAGGGGAAGAAGGGCGGGATTCTTCGATATCGGAGAGCGCGTGAGCGCCAGCGAGAGAATCGATGTCAGAAGCGTCTGTCATGTTGGTGTCGGAGGCGCTAGCATCGGAGATGTGGAAATCAGAGGCGTCGGTCGCAGGAGGGGTATCAAGAATTCGAGATACTGTATTCACGCGAGGATCTGGGCGGGTGATATTGGGGCGGAGGAGATACGTGAGACGGTGACCGTCTGTTTCCTTGCCTGACGAGTGGACTCAGCGGGCGTGATACGGTACGGAGGAGAAAACGTACTGAAGCTGATGACGCCGTACCACCTCGCGACACAATGGACGACGTATCGCTCGAACCCGCCATCATGATAGGCAGGGTTTGCCAGAGCAGAAGCTGCCTTGACGGCCCACACAAGTCTTCCGGCCTCCCTAGCGACCTCCCTGATATCTTCCCTGCCGCCGACGGGGTCACCGGGGAAGTGCAGAAGATCCTTGGACTGATCAGGATTGAGGTAGGTCCCGCCTTCGAGCCATGCTACAAGGTGGGTCTCGACGGCTTTCACGAGGTAAGTAGAGGAAGGACGGGCGCGGAGGGTACGGCGTGCGCCACGCAAAGAGAGGGTGAAAAGACCAGCGGTGGACGTGGATGGGATGGTGGGAGGAGGGTGTGCGGATGGAACGAGAACGGAACGAGGCAGGTACGTAGGCAGGGGGTGCGGGAACGTGGACGATGGGACCTGGAGCGGATGTGCAAAATCGACGCCGGTTGGGAGTGCGATGTGTGGGTTGTGCGTGAACTTGGCTGTGAACGGGTCAGTCGAGGAGGACGAGGAAGTCGATGGAGTTCACCGTTCTCTCGTCGTCTGACCCAACGCTTTCCTTCTGGTTCCGGTCGCTCTTTCTTGGCTGTGTGATAGGTCTCGGACGGGACGTGGAGATGCACGAATCGGTCGGATAGCTTTGGGTTGCGCAGGATGGCAGGAAAGGACAGCGGAATGGGTCCAACGTCGGGCTGTTGAGGTTGTTCGACGTCCGCCATGATGGTGAAGATGGTTCGACTCGACCGATAAGATGTTCCCAAGCTTTAAACCTCCAAGATGACCATCTACAGTCTCTACATCTTTGACAGGTACGTTCAGCGACGACCCAAATGTACGAAATCTAACGCGACCGTACCAGACACTGCGCCTGCGTCTACTATCAAGACTGGCACCGCACCAAGCACCTCAAGCCCGCCGTGGAAGGTGGTATTCTCAATGCCGTCTCTCGTGCCGTCGCCCCACAAACCGTCGATACATCCACCACCCATACTTCTGCCTACAGCAGCCCCCGGAATACCCTCTCTTCCACCACAGGGTTCGTCGTAGCGATTGGCGAAGATACCAACGTCCCTTCACAGACGACCTCAGAAGGGTCCAAATCCAGCGCGCTTCCATTCGACGAAGAAGCAAAACTTGTCTACGGTGTCATCTTGTCGTTGCGCAATATGATCAAGAAGTTGTCTGGAAGGTGAATAAATCCTGTCGTGGTTTGAACCCAACCTGACCGCTCGGTCAGACATGAGCAGTTCACGAGTTATCGCACCTCCGCATATCGGCTTCACTTGTATGAAACGTTATCAGGATACAAGTTCATCTGTCTCAGTGATCCATCTACGGACGGTTTGCGGTTCGTGTTGCGACAGATCTACAGCGGCCCTTTTGTGGATTATGTCGTCAGAAATCCCCTGGTGCCAATGGACTCTCGCGAGCAAGGCATCGACAACGACTACTTCCGCGCTAGCGTCGATCGTCTGATCCGTGGTCTGTCAGTCTTTGCTTGAACGACGGAAAGCGCAGAGGGTATGTTCTACGTATACTACACGATAGCGATAGCATGTCATGGCGTAATTCATAAAGTGGAAGCGGAGACTCGAGTTCCAGGTCTACTGTCTTGCTGTTCTAGTTGTTTTCTCAAGACGTTCATCAGCGACGTCTTCATCTCCTTCTCCTGCTTGTTTTCCTCTTTGTCACCATCGGTCTCCTCGGTATCACCTGCAACCGCTTCATCTAGCGCTAGCTTGGTCTCACCCAAGCGCAGCATATCTTCCTCGATCGTCCCTCGCGTTATTAGCTTCACAACCTCAACGTCCCGTTTCTGTCCTATCCGATACGCACGATCCTGTGCCTGTCGATCGTTGTGGGGGTTAAAGTCTTGATCAAACCTTGCATAGAGAGTCAGTTTAGAGAGGCCCAAATTAGACGTCGTTCCGACTCACATGATGACAGCACTGGCTGCCGTCAGGTTGATGCCCATACCGCCCGCTTTGGTAGAGAGGAGAAAGACGGATATAGATTCGTCCTCCGTAAACTCGTCGACGAGCGATTGCCGGACATCTACAGCGGTCGAACCCGTAAGCAACGAATATTTGATATTCTTCTGCTTGAGGATGGTTTGGAGGATGTCGAGAATTTGAGTAAACTGTCGTGCATCAGATCAGACGCACACTTTGCGAAGCGATCCTACTTGCCTGGGAGAAAATCAAGACTTTCCGCTTCTGTTTGGCATAGTCCTCCAAGAGTCGCAATAACACAGTAACTTTGCCGGCATCAAGGAAACACTTTTCGTCCTGAACGTACTTTCGCGTCGACTTGTCACGAGTCAGTGAGGGATCGAGGGTCAATAAAGAGCGGGCCCACCCTGTAGCCCTGACAGAAAAACTGCAGCTCGGCATCTGTCATCACTTCCATGTCCTCCTTTACATACTGAAATATGGCACCACGTTTCTTAAAGTCAGGTTCTTTCAGTAACAGTTTGGTGATCGACATTAAAGTCTGGTCCGTATACAGTTTCCGGAAAAGCATGGGATGCGAGGCTGCCTTTCGGAGCTCCATAAGCACGTTGGAACTGTTCTCGGCGTACTTGTCCTTTGGACGCGACGTCTTCGCAATTTTTTTCTTCCCCGACTGTACCGCGTTATTCGGGGTTGATGTGCCAGACGCGCTGGGTGTGTTGGATTCCGCTTCTAGAATGGTCTTCCTGGACCGTTGTAGAGCATCGTTATAGATGGACCTCTGCAGCTCGGTCATATCACACCACTCTATTCGTTCCGTCTTCTGAGGGAGGTCCTTGAGCACCTGTGGAAAATTGAGCGACTGCGGGTAACACTCGGTCCTCGATACGTACTTGATCCTTCCGTCGCCTCAGGACAAAGGGCGTCATTATCTTTTTCGCTCGTGATATACGCTGCTGTGAGAGCAACGCGACTTTGGCATCACCCTTCGTTTTGAAAATCGCCCGCAACGAATCCATAGTTTCCCCAAGAAGGTTGGGGAGGATAAAGTTAAGCAATGACTATCGGCCGTCAGGGGTCAATCCTTTGCGTCGACTAGAACGACATACCACAAGCTCCTGCAAATTGTTCTGCAAAGGGGTACCCGTCAGGAGAAGGCGCCACCGGGCGTCAAACTTCAACAGGGCTTGGTAACGCTGAGACTGAAAGTTCTTCAACACATGGCCCTCGTCGAAGACGATACACTACGATGCATGTAAACAAGGTGGTGTGTTTTCAACAACTGTGAAATACTTACATCCCACTCTATCCTTCGGAAAAACTTGCGATCTTTTTCATCACCCTGCGCTAAGTTGTACGTTGTGATGAGGACTTCCCAACCACTGTCGTTCTCGCCACGGTGACGTTGAGTGTCAATGAGGGTTTGACGGAGAGCAGGTCGTTCCTCTTTACCAGCATAGTACGTTTGGATTGATATTGAAGGAACGAAACGGGCAAATTCTCTACACCAATTCTCCAACGTCGACGATCTGCAGCACGAAGTATTGGTCATCAGTCAAGTGAGACCACCTCCGTGGGGACATACGGGACTATGACAAGATGTGGGCCGGCGCTCCCACGTTCCTTCAGGTGAGCAAAGAAGCTGATGACTTGGATGGTTTTACCAAGTCCTAATACACAGTTTTCAGCGTACGTTGAAAAGAGAGCACCAAACCACTCACCCATCTCATCGGCAAGTATACAACTGTACTCCTTTTTATAGAGCAGATACAACCAGTTGATACCCAACAACTGATAATCCTTCAGCATCACCCCCGAGTTCAGCATTGCAGGTTGTTCTGCAAAGTACTCTTTTGTTGCCGACTTGACAGATTTCAGGTTCACTGAACCCTCCTCGACTTCGCCGACGGCAGAGGACTCTTTGCTCTTGCCCTTATTACTGACGCCGTCTGTGGACCAAGACGCAATGGCTGCACGTAGACTGGCACCTATGCGTTCGCATTTCTCCAGAACGCCGTCAACAGCACCATACCCACCGAGTACCCTCTGACAGTCTTCAAACAGCCGAGGACTTATGCCGGCAGGTCCAGCCTTCTTCCTACCCTGACCTAATTTCACGTTGAGGTCGTCAACCGAGACAAAAGGTCTAAGTGATGTGATTTTGTCAGCTTGATCCAAACTACAACCTGATGATACTTGAGTAAATTCAAGTTGAAATTGTCATTCGCGAATCGTACCGGTCAACTCTTGGAGCCCGTCAGTGTTTGCGGTATTGAGGAATTCCAACGCCCTCCTTTCTGTGTCATCCACGGGTGCACCCCGAGAGCGACCAGATTCATCTCCATCATCTGACTCATCAGAATCGGAGATAACAGCTTGATTGACACGTCTGCGCCGTGGAATTGCAAGCGGGGTGGAGGGAGACATCGGCGATGCAACTGTGGGGATGGATGTCATTGAAACAACAGGCGTTGGCGTGGACTGGTTGGTATCTAGCACGGCTCTATTCGCATAGATAGAAGACTTTTTGGCCTTCTCTCTTAGTGCGGCGCGGTTAGCTTTGGTGGCCTCGTCAACCTCAGCAACTCGACCTGTTTCAACGGGATGGTCTAGGGAAGCGTTGAGCTTGGGTGATTTGGGCTCGGTGATAAAAGAGCGAGGTTTCCAGAAAGGATCGTCCAAGAGACTGGTCGCTTTCTTCTCGTCTCCACCTGCCTGCGACCACGCGGCCTGTACGAGGTTAATGTCGCGCTCGATGTTAGAGAGCCTGAACTTGGCAAAAGCATCTTTATTGTGCGTCATGTCACGGGGTTCTGTAGGCTCCGAAGAGTCTGAGCGCTGTCCCCGCAGTATGCGAGACCGGGCGGTAACTGACGGTTCGAGAGAATGTCGAACGTCTGGCATGGAATCGTCAGAAGACGTGGACATTCCACCCAGGCTCACGTTCGCCTTGCGTCTCTGTCCCAGGCACTGGATTTCGGGGGAGTCAGGTGTATGGGTATTCAGAACTGGGAGCGCATCAGCAAGACCACCGCGGTTAATACGCTTCCTGGGTGGGCCGTCTTCCGCGTAGCCATCCACCTCCGACAACCGACGTACGTCTCCACCAAAACTACGCGTGAACGACGCGTAAACTGCCCTGCCACCGTTCACAAACCCGCTGGAGACGGAGAGGGGGTCTGGGTGGTGAGGTTGAGTGGATTGAGTCCATGGGCCATGATGGCTCGGCCCCGCCATGGTGTCATGCGTATTCTGCTGCTGATGGGGTGGATAGGAGTGGTAACCAGTCTCTGGACCAGTTGGGCTGGAATTGGGGACGAGGATGATGCCGTGACTACTCGATGGCGTAGACGGTGGGTAACAATGAGCGGAAGCCGACGCATCCCTTGACTGCGGAGGCGGGGCGGTGAACAAGAGCGCTGGGTTGTTGGCAAGGACGGGTTGTGGGGAATCGTACTCGGAGGTATCTTGGCGTGTCGTTTTCCGAAATCTTAGTCTGTCCAGGGCAGCTTTCTGTGGAGAAAACAAGCGCTTTGTGAGAAAACCAGCAAAAACTCGAGTCGAACACGACCGACTCTACTGGCTTCCGTGTCACCTTCCATAGACATGAATACAAAGAAGAGATATGCAAACGATATGCGAAGCAGGGGAAAAGACCTCCACCTCCGCCTAGGTGTGGTGAGAGACGGTGTGATAGACGAGGCAAAGGTCACAACACTCAGGACGTCGGAGAGTCAATGCATGTGGCAAAAGAAAACTGTATTTCTCTATCTATCGTACACGAGGAATAAAAGCTACACAGAAAGGGTAGGGTGCCTCTTGGACGGCAGAGTGGACGGGTTGAAGATTCAATGGACGAGAGATATTTCCAGCGTATGGGTATGCAAGAGCGGGAGCGGACTGCACAGAAGCAAGGGTCGAGGACTACGGTCGCAAGTCCAAGTACTTGTCACGGTAACATGGAGAGACGGAGGAGATGATCAAATCCCATTGTCTCGACGTAGGGCTTGCCTGGCAAGACGGGGCCTCAACGGTGATGGGGTGCATAGATCCGGCGAAGGGGGGACCAGGATCGTGCAGACAGCGGCCATCTATCACAATGCAGCCTCGGTGAATTTTCCAACATGAATTTTCCGCGAGCGCGCAGAATGGATGAAAGACACATAATCAGAATGAACATAGGACGCACGATACATGTCGAGACAACAACTTGATGTTATCCATGCAAAAAATCATTGCAGGTGTACAACTTGCGAGATGTCACTGTTCGATGAGGATGAGTACGATATACTTCGCACATATTGGATAACTTAAACAATGGATTAGAGGTTACAATCCTCATGTCAGACTAACAGACACACCAAGGTAGATCTTTTCGGTAAGAAAAGAGTTGCGGATCATATGAAAGAGTGAAAATAGTGAAAGAGGGGGCTAGTTTGAGGCTTTTTTTTGGTCACATACTCCAGCGGACTAAAAGATAGATGAGGTGTCGAAAGCCTGGCCTAAAATCTTCTGAGTGCCGCTGGAGTCATATGTATGGTGGGAAACACCGGTGAAAGTGTTGATAATCTCCCAGGAAAATGCACCAGCGGGAAAAAAAAAACGCAGTTGGAGCCAGCTACACGAGCGCAAGAAATCACTCCTCGTACAAGTCTGCTGGATGATGAAAAGTGCCAAATTTGAGTACATTCAAGGCGAAAATAATTTTTAGACGACAGGCAACACTCGCAGCGGGATGAACCAGCAGCGCTTCATCGAGACGTGCGTTGATCGTGGCACGGCGATGTCGATATAAAGGGACTGACCTTGAGGTGGGCATA
>JBBPLR010000087.1:0-58314 GCA_038089915.1 Sutorius australiensis | reverse complement strand
GTCCTTTCATATATTATTCAATACATGTTTAGTTTTGTCGGGCCTTGAAACCTACCTTACTATCGCCATCACTGTTTACATCTGATTGTCTTCCTGAACCTTCTTTGCCACGATCCGCTGGCGCTGCGCTATTCCATGTCAGTGAGTGAGTATGATAACCTCAATGTGTACTCACCTTTCATTGGTAGCATTCACTGTATTCGTCCGTATTCGCAGGCTCGGATAGACTTTCAACAGCTCCGTGGTGAAAGATGACCAAAAGATGGATGTATAATGGTGGGAACGGTATGTATCGCCCCATCCCATCAGATAGGACATCACCATGGGGGCGGCAAGTTCTTGTTCACGATTTATTGTATGGACCAAACGAAAAAGGAGTAGCCGGTGTTGATCCTGCAAAGTTTGCAGGTATGAAGTCCGTTGGGTATGGTAAGCGAAACCCTTCGCGAGAATTGTGGACATATTGAAATTTCGACCTTGCTTCTTTGTCTGGTATGCAGTGATATAGAAGGAGGTGTTGGTTGTTTCCCGTGAATTGGTAAGGAGTTTTCCGTCGTTGTTGCAGCGGACGTTGATGGTGAGTGAAGGGATCCATCCATTCATAAACTCGTATAAGCGCTTTGGTCCCCAGTGACCATTTTCATGAACAAAATCATCGGAAGCCTTGTCAAACGGTGCATGTCGTTTGCATGTGAGTCCACCCTTCTTGTTAGGGACAAGGCAGCGACGGATTTCACAGGTATGGAGATTCTTTGATCTTGCAACACGTCGTTCGAGATTGATTAATTCCTGGTCATAGTCTGGAGAGTCCGGTTTTGGTGGTCGTGAATATGCCACCTCCACATCATTGGGTATATCCTTGATTGATTGTGCCGACTCGAGACCGGGAAGATAAGCACGGAGATTTGCTTTGATGAAGGTCTTAATCCGCTGACGAAAATTATCGTCTTTCAGATGCTTTTCCATGTCTTCCTGTGGCGGGGCATTTTGCATCCAAAGCAGCATGTGAAGGTGTAAACTTCCCCTTCCCTGTGACTCTACCACTCCAAAATAGGCCGAAAGGTGACCCAAAACTCCTGGAGTAGAAAGAACACGGTGATTGCTGACTTTAATTCCAAAGAGTGTTTCTAGGATCGTCTTGATAGTGAAATGAAAAAACTTGGCAGCTGCAAATGGATCAAGGGCGATATTCTCTGCTCGTTTCTCCTTTGGCGGTCCAAGACGGGCGTCAAAATTATCAAGGTCAATCTGTTCGCCTGCAAAGACTTGAGCGATTGGATCATGGAGATCGCAAGGATTGATCGTAATCCAGAGACTAGGTGGGTTGAGGATGATTGATGTGGCCCATATTTGACTTCTGAGCTGGTAACGTGCTTGATCAGATCCAGTAACACGACCGCCTGTAGCATATATGTGTTGGTGTAGGAGCCGAATAGCAGGATCCATGATTGGCCGACCCTGTTCCTCGTCATCCTGTGCCTTCTGAAGCTTGTCGACAGTGATAGTAGATAAGAGGTGAGCGTCCTTTTCAAATGTTTTACGTTGCATCTGAAGCCGAGCAGATGCAAGGACCTGGCGACGCTGTTGTATGCCAAAGACAACAAAAGGAAAGGTCTCGTGTCGGCGAAAGCGGCGGTCATGGTATCGAAGGAGCCACTTGACATGTTCTGAAAAGTCGACGGAGATCTCTTGTGCACCCTCTATTCCTCCTTCACCATACGGAAAAAGGCAGGGAAATGCCTTCTCGAAAAAGTTTGGACGTCCATGCTCTGGCGTAGGTTCTACTTGTTCACCTGGTCGAAGTCTTCCAAAATCTCTGACAGGTTGTTGACCATGTCGTACAGCATAACCACCTTCTTTGCCGTCTTTCCACATGTTTGCAAGACCCCATGCCATCAACTCTGTTGCCGTCAAGGTTGACATGTCCGTATCAACTGTCCCGGAGATTTGAAGTGGGATAACATCGGGGTCTAGCTCACAATGTTACACCTTGTTACTCGTAAAACCTAACTCATGACTAACCTTCACTTCCAGATTCTCTTTGCGGTCCAATATGAAGTCTTTCTGTACACTCTTCAATGTCAACGAGCGACACTGAATGATAGGTGAGATAATAACTTTTGAATGATTAAAACATGTTCTAACCTTCGTAATCATCCTGAGGAATATACCCATCACTTTCCTGATCGACTACCCCAACGTCTTCTGATTGCTGTATGAGACCCGTGATTTCTTGCGGTACGTCATCATCTGGCAAATCTTCAATGCGAGCTGTGCTGATCTCCACATTTCCATAGTATTTTGGATTGTTCTGCTTGAGCCACTGTAGAGCCTCAAACACAACTTGTCGTCGCACTCGAAAAGTCGAATGAATCCAGCTCTTGGGGAGTTCGCCGAGGGCAATGAATGTCACAGATATCAATGATGCCAAGATTGCTGGTGGGCGGGGCATCAACTTGCCCTCGACCATAGAGGTGATTCCATCTGCATCAAGCTCGTATGTGCTAACATTTCCTCGAATAGCGCGCTGTAGTCCAGAGACATTTCGAGCACCATGAATGCGCTTTGGGAAGAGTTTGAAAACATATACGCGTGGGTAAAGAAGTGCAATCAAGAGCTGCTCAGGAAATGTCAACACCTGCAGTTGCCAAGGTACCGGCCCGATCCAAAGCCCGTTTGCAAGTGAGTACTTTGGTGGCTTGTCACCTGCTTTCTTCAAATCGCCATGACAGGTGTAGCAGATGATAACCATAGTCTGATTGTTCGCAGTTGTTATGCCAGCAGGCTCAAGAAGTTTTCCATGAAAGAGTTGATGGGCAGGATGCGACTTCGTTGGAACAAGCCGGTTTGAATTTGAAAGACTAGCAAGGGGAAGCTTGCTGACTTTGTCATTGACAACGCTACACTCGCGTGCACAGATGCCACAGACAACCATTTCAATAGCAGCATTCGATGTTGCATCGTAGAACTGTTTGTAACAACTCTTCAATTGCGCCTCGGAAGGAACTACAAGGAACTTTGACAGGTCGCACTCATCATTGGCATTGTTATCCTGCTCCTCCATCTTCTCGTCGACTACCTCAAACCTCTGAGCAACACGACGGGTACTTTCTTCCTCTGCCCTTCTACGCTTTTGACAAGGTTGTTCTTGGTTATTCCCAGACTTTTTCTCTGACTTGTCCAGAGCCGCAGCCAGGAGAAACTCAAGATGTTCTGTGGGAGCATCTTTTACGACACGCTGGATGAGCAATTCTTTACTCTGCCGTTCAGCTCTGGTGAAGGAAAGTACTCCTTTCAGACGGGTGAGAAAGGATTTCACAGGCATTAGAGAAAGAAGGCTGAGCTTCTCAGTATCAGATTCGAGGGCAGTCATCATCTGGGGGATGCCAATGGCTGAGAGATATTTGGGTTGGGGTTCAGGAATGTGGTCCGAGCGTTTTGCTTCCAGTTTTCGCAACTTTGCTTACCCCATATGGCCTAGGTTTCATACCCTTTTTTTCTGGCTTTGCCACCCCCCCCCTCCAAGGGTTCTTATGGCAGACGTACCCTCTAAAAACATATGGTCCGAGCGTTTCGCTTCCGGTTTTCGCAACTTTGCTTACCCTGTATGGTCTAGATTTCGTACCTTTTTTTTCTGGCTTTGCCACCTCCCCCCAAGGATTCTTATGGCAGACGTACCCTCTAAAAACATATGGTCTGAGTGTTTCACTTCCAGTTTTCGCAACTTTGCTTACCCTGTACGACCTAGGTTTCATACCCTTTTTTTCTGGCTTTGCCACCCCCCCAGGGGTTCTTATGGCAGACGTACCCTCTAAAAACATATGGTCCGAGTGTTTCGCTTCCAGTTTCGCAACTTTGCTTACCCTGTATGACCTAGGTTTCATACCCTTTTTTTTCTGGCTTTGCCACCCCCCCCTCCCAAGGGTTCTTATGGCAGACGTACCCTCTAAAAACATATATAAGGGGCCCCGACATGGCCCATTCCCCATCATTCCTCTCTTTCTTACTCGCTCTCTACTCTCATCCACTATGGTATCAGCACCGACTTGTCCTGTCAGTCCCTCTGCCCCCTCGATGCAGAAGACGACGCTATGCACCCTGCCCTCGCGTATCCTCACTGCACGTCAAAACCTGCTTGACACTGGGTTCTACCTCTGTGACGCTGCAGTGCTTGAAAATGTGCACTGGGTACGGGATGGTCGCGCCGACCGTTTGGCTGTGAAACTGACCAATGTCATGAAGGACTCGTGTGCTGAGGCCGATGCCAGTAGCTATCCCTCGCCGCCTCCAGAGGAAGCCATGGAACTTGCACCACTCTGTGCTATAGTGAATATTTCCACACACGACTTCTGGTTGACAGCAGATGCAAACTATCGCAAAGGGTCTCGGATCTGGCGCGAACTCGTTAATGTCAAACCGTCCTGCACCCTAGAGGAGCCTGATCCACAACCTGTCCGCGGTGACTTCAGAAAGGTTATGGACACTATTCGACAGCTCCAGGAGAAGGTTTCGACACCTGGGTACCAACCAGGTAAAGGATTTATCCTGCCAGGGGGGATTGGTGGACAACGCTTGAAAGTGCGCCACATCCTATTCGAGGTAAGTTACTCTCATCTATTTATAAGATATTTCTAACATCCAGTATTTCTATCTACTAGTCTCTTGGAACAGAGGAAGAAGAGGAGGCTGCCAGTCAGTCTGGTGGAGAAGATGGAACAGATGATGCTGCGCACGGTGATGAAGTGAATGGTAAGATATATGATTGTGCTCAATCTTACTTAGCATGCTCATGCATCACCATGACAGATGCAGCTGCTTTCTCCATTGAGAACTGGCCTCTCTCTGATGATGATGCCCGTGATGAACTATTGTCACTCCGGGAGACGCATCGCATTGTGCCAATCCCAGCTTACAACCTTCAGGGCAAGCTCATTAAGCCTGATGCATACCGACGATCTCTTGAAGGCGCTTTAGTTGAAATTTATTTTAACTTATCCCATTGGTCTATTGCAGGCAAGAAGGGTGAGGTGGGCAGTGATGTTTTCACTGCTGATATTCAGATGATGCGTGTGATTGCACCACCACACTCGACAGTGGGAGGCACCCCTAGAAAACGTAAAATCAGTTTGTATGTTGACCCGGCTGCATCACCCAACAAGAAGCGCCGTATAAACTGAAAATTTTTTAAACACTTTCACTCTAACTCTACTATCCCCCCACGTTCTTTGATCAGTTTTATCATCCAGTCACATTCTTTATAATAACCTAATATTTTTCTCTACAATGTCCATAGAGTAGCAGACCGGAAACTGGCTCGTTCCCTCTTTACCTCGCTGGAGCAATTTACATCATCATTTTTAACATTTGACTATTCAAAGTGGCAAGCAAGGTTTTTGCCGGCGCCAGACGGCACTCAACAAGTATTTAAAACTCGATGAATTCCGTGCGCGTGACTGAGCGCTGAACACGAGGCATCAGAATGAATGTGGGTTGAAGGGCATCAACGTATCCGACCAAAAACTTGGAGGAACGCCGAGTGTAATCGTACTGTACTTGTGTAGTATTTGTAGTGATCGCGTTTGTACATACACGTGGTCCCGCATCGCTACGTCCGGCGAACATGGCCAGCCCCGCGCTCAAGCATGCAAGTCTTTTCTGCTCGTTGACGACGTCGTTCAGCTCACTTTATGCCAGGCTATTGCTCCCACAACTCTGCAACAAGCACAGACAGACGCCCTGCTCGCGTTACTCAACCTTGGTGTCTCCCAAGATGCAACGGCGCCGCCTGGCACCACCACCCAACCCAAGTCTGCACCCGCAGTCAAAGCACCGACATCCACTGCCCCTCTCGTATGGAAAGTGCTGGTCTTGGACCAGCAAACGAAAGACGTACTGGCGACGGTACTTCGCGTCCAAGATCTTCGCGATGCCGGCGTGACGCTGCACGTGTGCGTGGCTCCATTCTGTTATTTCTTGTCCTCACATCATCACAGTCAGCTGCACTCGCCGCGCCCCCCGTTGCCCGACGTCCCTGCCATTTACTTTGTCGCACCGACCTTGGCCAACATACGCCGAATATCGGAGGACCTTGAAAAGTGTTTATATGAATCCTTTCATCTCAATTTTGTCGAGCCACTACCTCGTGCACTCCTCGAGGAGCTTGCAGCTTCTGTCGCAGCTTCTGGTACAGGGGAGTTGGTGGAACAGGTTAGTCTGCTCATCCTTCTAATTGGGCCGACTTTCACAGTGACGGACCGTCTATATTAGGTCGTCGACCAGTATCTATCCTTTATCGCACCATCGCCGTCTTTATTCTCTTTGATATCACCATTGGTATCCACAGTGTCCCAAGCCGGTCCATCGCAGCCCAAACCATATTATTCGTACACACTTCTCAACTCACCGTTGTCCGTTGAACAGCAAATTGAGGACGAGATTGAACGTGTCGCGAGCGGGATCTTCAGTACCATTGTGACCGCAGGTAGAATCTGAGTTGCTGATACTCTAATGGCACCTAACTGTTCCACAGGACACGTCCCGATCATCCGTGCCCCCAAAGGCAACGCCGCCGAAATGGTGGCCAAGAAACTCGACCTCAAGATTCGAGATGCGTTACTTTCTGCCTCACGCGCCCATGGGGCGACGACGCTCTTCTCACAAGATTCATCTGGACTATCCAATTTGCAAAGGCCATGTGCGATTTCATCCCTTTTCTGCCCATTTCCGTCCTAATTGACGTACCTTAGTGTTGCTCATCCTGGACAGGAATGTGGACCTGGTTTCCATGGTCTCCCACGGTTGGACATACCAAGCTCTTGTGTCAGATTGTCTTGAGATCAAGCTGAATCGTGTCATGGTCACTAGCCCACAAAAACGTTCATACGATCTCGATTCAAAGGACTTTTTCTGGGCAAAAAATGCCGCAAATCCGTTCCCTCAGGTTGCCGAGGATATCGACGCCGAATTGAACAAGTATAAGCAAGACGCCGCAGAAATTACACGATCGACGGGTGTTAGTGATGTCAGCGATATTTCGCAGCTGTGAGTTGGTACTTTTGTAAAGTTTAAAAAGGCACATAATTGACAGCATACAGCGACCTTTCATCGAACGCAACACACCTGAAGACTGCTATAACACAGCTTCCCGAATTCACTGCTCGCAAGGCAACGCTGGACACACATATGAATATAGCTACAGCATTGCTCGAGCAGATCAAGACAAGAGGCCTTGATGAGCTGTTCAGCACCGAAGAAGCGGTCAGTAAGCAAGTAAGCGGTCCCAGCTCGTTTGTGATGTAGGCTCACAGCCTGGATTACCAGACAGTGTCCTCGATTCTAGAGACGCTTCGTGCCCCCCGGGCCGACGGATCATTCGGACCCGAGGACAGGCTCCGTCTCGTACTCGTCTTCTACCTCTCTTCACCCGACAATGCTATTTCCAAGGACGATATTGTCGAACTAGAAAAAGAGCTCAAGAGTGCGGGTGCGGATACGGCGGCATTTGAGTACGTTCGACGAACAAGAGAAATCTCGCGCATGACTGTCTCCGCTGCCGTCGGTGGGACATCTACGCCAGTCCTCGGTGGTCAAGGGGAACTACTTAGGGGTTTCACGGCTCTTGGAAACAAAGTTCGGCATCTTTTTGGATGTGCTCTCTACATCAGTTGACGGCTTGTTCATTCCCAGCTTACTGACCGTCTGAAGGAGGGAGGATTGGAAAACCTAATTTCGGGCGTAAAGAATTTCCTGCCGGCGAACAAACTGCTTCCTGTGACGCGACTCACCGAGGCGTTGATGGATTCATCAGCTGCATCGAACCAATCTTTGCAAGAAACGGATGAATATTTGTTCTTGGATCCCCGTGCGCCTCGACATGCCCAGGGGTTGGGCGTCTCCGGCACTAGTGGACCGGGGGTTGGCAGTGCACCAACTATTGGCAGAGCACGACGCATGGCATTCACGGATGGCACGGTATTCATCGTCGGAGGTGCGAGTTATGTTGAATACGGGAACCTCGAGGAGTGGGCAGCCAAGACTGGGAAGCGCCTCACTTATGGTGGCACAGAAATTGTCGATCCCGGGAGCTTCATCAGCATCCTACAAGACCTGGGCAAAGGCACTTCATAGACATACTGTATAATGGGTGTAAATTTCGAGCGCAGTAATTTGGAGCATGACAGATACATGAGAACAGTTACAAATGACGAACATAAAGGACAACTGTAGTCAACCCAATGCATGCTACACGACATAAATCACTTGCGGTTGTTGGAGCGCATCATGAGTATCTGAACGAGACGGACACTAATTCGGCGTCAGCGCGCGTTCACGTTGATCAGCATTGCTCTCACAAGATGTTGATCATGTCAAGCTCTAAAGCAATCGCCTCCTTCATCGGGTCCCTGGGAATGACACCCAATTCGGCCATTCGCGCATGCTGTAGGATCTTTTGAGTGCTTGGGTGAAGAAGTTAGGGATGAAGGTAGAGCATAAGTTGGGCAAAACACACTCGTAAAGAACAAATCCGCCAAATACGGCTAAACCGCCGTAAAGGGAGATCGACTCGGCGACAGCTAACCCACGCATACCAAGCGGGAGAGCCATGGGAGCCAATGAAGAGAGAGCTACGACGGTCACACCAGCAAGAAGTGGACCACCCATATACAGATACTTGTCATTCCTATCCAATGCGTGAGGAATGCGTTAAAGATAACAAAACAGAAATGTACTTTGCAGTCGCACCGACATAAGAAAGTGAGCCGACGACCCCACATGTGTACAGCGCAGCCCGGGACAAGACAGCTGGACTGAGGAAAAACAACGGACTCAATGTCGCTGCTTGGCACGCGTTGAATCCCTACGAAGAGTTAGCTAATAGATATCATCGAACTCTAGTGACTTGCCAGCCAGAAAAGGTGTTTCTGCACGGTTCTTTCCGGAGGGGTGTAATAAACTCCCATCATGGAACCGATGCTCCCAACAAGACTCACTCCGAGCACGAGCCCTACAGGGCATGGTCAACCAGGAATGCCGAGAGGGGTCTAAAGCTAGAGTACATACATGGATTCGCTGACATGATCCTGAAAGCAGCGCCAGACTTGAACATGCTGCGGGCAGCTAGTGCGGTGAGGACAAGCCCACCGCCAGTGTATTTGAAACTATCATGCAAATAGGACTGTTCAATGGGGGTCAATGAGTCGCGAGTGTCTCTGTTCAAGAAGCCTTCTGCAACGACGACAGTGCCTGCCACGGCGGCCTACACTACACATGAGTTGATGGACGAACACGCATACTATTGTAACGCACGGCTGTGATTGCAAACTTCTTCCAGGCGTCTTGAGAGGAGGCCTGTGAAATAGTCTGCGCATCTGTCATAACGGTGCGGGAGAGCCTGTACAGAGGGAATGAGGGAGTAGCAGGATGTTTCTGGACAACATTCTTCAAAGTACCAAAGCGAGCCACGAAGTTGGTGGGCTGAACTCTCGAGCGCAACACGGTCTGCAGTCCACTGCGGGTCAAAGTTGGCTTGAATCCAAGGAACAACATGGTGGTGAATATCGAAAAGATCCAAGTTGGTCACAATTTATTGGTCAGGCGGCAAACGTCGACGTATGAAGAAACACATGACTAGGATGGCAAAGGTATCATCGCTGGTTCCACGACGCCAACCACTTTGTGCTCCATTGCTAGCGCGATTAAACTTTTTTCTCCCCATCTCTTCCAATCAATCTCGAAAATACCAGTTTTATCTGGGCAACGCCAAGACCAAGTTCGTTCACACGTCTCCCCCAACAATCAGCCCTACCACTCGCTTCGAGAGGCTCGTCTCTACTCACCTTGACATCGTACATGTTCAATGAACCATCTCCACCGCCGCTCGCCAGCAGGGTCCCGTCTGGGCTAAATGACAGCGCAAAGACATATTTGGTATGATCCGTAAAGACTTTCAAGCAGTCCCCCGTCACCGAATCCCACAAACGGGCCGTGAAATCAAACGATGCCCTGTCGTGTGGTGAGGTCATACGTAGTGCATCCAGATCTCAGCTGGCTTACGTTGCTACCAGTTCATGCTCTCCTGCCTGAGTGTTCGGACACCACTTGACAGATGTCAGACATCGTTTGTGGCCCTTCAGGGCAACGTGAGTAGATATCGACTTCTCCGAATGCAGGTGTTCAATGTGCCATATTCGTGCGGTCGTGTCATCGGAGCAGGTAGCCAGGCGTGTACGTGATGGGTTGCATTTGAGCATATTCAATTCTCCATCGTGTCCCCTATCCCAGCCTCAAGTTCAGCAACGGGTATTTCGGTTATCCAACGTACCTCAGAGTATGGATCGGTTTGGTTCCGTTCAAGGAAACGATATGGACCACACGATCACTCCCGGCGGTCGCAAACGTAGAGTCGTCAATCCAGTCAACGTCCAGACAACAAGCTTCTGACACGCCTTATAAGGTGAGTTCCTCTTCACAAACCCAACGACACGTTACCTCCGTGATTTCGATACTGTCGATATAGTCTTTTGCTTTTGACATCCCATACACACGATGTGCTGTCCAAGCTCGCGGTGGCTATCCACTGTCCTGAAGGCGAGAACTTGGCAGCGAAAATGGGACCCTTGTATGTATCAGTTCAAACCGCCGCGACACGTAGCTATCGTCTAACCTTGTGGTGGTCATCTCTGAGATAAGCTTTTCCGGCAGAGGTGCAAATTCGAAGTACTGCGTCGTACGATCCTATCGCAACCAGCAAACCATCAGGACTCCAGTCAACGGATGTAAGGTCGCCCTGAGAGGAAGAGTCGACGAGATTAGGTAGGGTTAATGTTGGTCGTAGAGCGGCCGTTGGAGATTCCTCGTATGAACCGGACGGAACGTTCCAATAGTGGACCGTCGCATCGCGTGATCTGTCGTGACGTGAGTCAAGTCGACACTATAGTTGATTGGTTTATTCGATGCATACCCCGATACCAACTGTCCCGCGGTGGTTGGACTCCAAGCAACAACAAAAACCTGGAATTCCATCATTGCAAGTTATCATTGACTTGAACGAAGCTCACTTCGGCCTTGTGTGCTTGTAACAATCTGACTGCGTCCACACGTTTCGTCTTTGTTTTTTTCGCTGCGTTCTCCAAAGGTGGCTGCTGCAAATCGGATGGTCCCGCCTCTTTGGAGGCAACGTTGGAAGGTGCTATGAATTTTAGTCACATTAGGACATCACTGTTGAAACACGACAGGCGTACTGTCGAGAAATATCTTCGCGTGATTGTCTTCGACCTCCTTTCTGGCACGCTTCTCGACACGTCCATCCTCTGTGGAAGGTGAAATTGACTTTCGTTTGCCGCTAGTTTCGGCGGCTAGCATGGCTACGTTGGGTTCTGTGTGTTGTTGTGGGGCACGGAGGGTCGTTGCATCCGGTTCGACAGAGCAGACATGGCGTTCGAGCAGCGAGAAACCGCTCTTGCAGTTCTTTGCAAACGAATCGCCTTTCCAGTGTGCTTCGACTTCGGCATACAAAAGTGCCTTGCCGAGACGTTCTACGAGCTCACCGCGTGGAATATGTTTCTTGATTAGATTGGAGTGATCCAAGCGACCCTCCATGCGCAGCGAAAAAGCCGAGTGCTGAAAGCCTGAACTGACGTTAGACACGCGGACAGAGGGGCTGCAAGGGTACTTTCCAGAATCTTGGAAATAGGCATGTATGAGGCAGTTGACCTCGTCTGCAGTGATGGTTATTGGGACCGTCATAGCCGTACTTTTTGCTTAGAGCGGTGGCGAGTCGTCGTAGTGGGTAGTCAAGAGGGCAAGGTGCGGAGTTGGAAGTGGTCGTGTAGTGTTTGATCTGGACTTGAGTACAAGGTATACCACGTGCGATTGATAACTCCCCCTTTTCCCAAGCCTTTCCCCATGCCCGAGTACGAGTTTGACATCGACATGCCCACTGATGACGACGAGACTTACGACGGTCCCGATGCCTACCTCGACGGCGAAGATAACGTTCTCGAACTCGAAATCGGTCAGGACGACGTCTCCGCTCCCACCGAAGATCAGGACAGCACCGCGATCGCTCAGATTTTGCGCTGTAACTATCTCGTTCCATTTCTCAGGAAGAGCTCTCACATTTCGCTTGCAAGCATTGTTTGACCTCCAGCAGTTGCATCATAGCAGCGCCGCCAGCCCGGGTGCGAATAACGACGGGCATTCGATCACCTATCGCGACCTTGAATATATCTTGCGGACTGACTCCCTTGGGGGAGACCAAGAAGAAGGATACGACGACGCAGATGACGACGACGACGACGAATATTCGGCAAGCTCGCAGCGCGGCAAGCAGTGGTTTCCTCCTCACACCGAACCTCAGGAAACGGGCGTCGAGCTGCTCATGAGCGGTGAATTTGGCCGTGTAGGAAATAAGCTCAGATCAAACAAGGGGAGCAGGAACATCTCCCGCCTACTCCTTGACCGCTGTTGCAATCCTCGAAGTACACTTTCTAGGGAGGGGCTCACTAGCGTACGCTCTTTCGGTTCTATGAATACCGTTGCTTATCCGCTCACAGGGTCTTGTACCCAATTCGAATGGGACTGCCGTCGCTTCTAATGGTGCCAACCTCTATGTTGGTCAGTTCTCCAAAGGTGAATAGTTCACCGTGTGACATTCCTGTTGCCGTATCTCATATCTCAACCGGGCAGACTCTTCATTTTACTATACGTGCTGTCAAGGTCAGTCAGTGATTCGATCGGTCCCCGAGTGTTTTTGAGCGCAAACACAACAGATTTCCGTCTGCATGTGTATGACATGACATCTCCACCCGTCCAGTACACCAAAACCCAACAAAATCCATCTCGCAGAGCATTCCGCTTTGATGACCATGACCATGATCACGAGTCTACCCTCAAGGTTTTGAAAACCGTTCAGGGACATCCGGGTAGATGGACTATTACCGATTCTCACCTAAGTCCCGACAACGAAAGGCAAGGTCTAATCGCATATCAAAAATCCATAATGCTCAACCATACAGGATGATTTATTCTTCTATTGTGAGCTACTCGCGCTGTGACAAGTATTTTCGTGCACATAGCACCATGTGACAGTCACCCACAGTATATATGACAAACACACTGGATTCCTCCACAGTACAGACACCCATCCGTTTCGCTGATCAAGGTCAGGGTCGTCGGCAAGCTCGGTCCCTGTGGGGTGTCTACGACGAGGATTCATTTGGTATTTGGAGCTGCAAGTTCTCCGCTGACGGTAACGAAGTGATTGCAGGTGGCAGCGGCCACATTTTTGGTAGGGAATGTATCATCACCTTCGCGAAGATTACTCAGGCATCATTTAGTATATGATCTCCTGGCTGATCGCAGAACAGTCAAGATCAAGGCTCACGATGATGATGTAAACAGCTGCTGCTGGGCTGATACTGCATCAGGAAACGTCCTCATCAGCGCGTCGGATGATACATTTCTTAAAGTCTGGTAATGACTTATTCTTTGGCCCTCGGCTCGTTGATTGATCATGGTTCGTGGCAGGGATAGACGGTCACTGGGAGGATCGCAAAAACCATCAGGAGTACTCGTTGGTCACACCGAAGGGATCACGAACGTCTCTGCCAAGGGGGACGGGAGATATGTCATCTCAAATGGCAAGGATCAGGCACTTCGGTTGTGGGATCTTCGCAAGATGTGCAGCGGCGACGATTTTGATTCTTTCCGACGCAGAGATTATAGATGTCGCGGCTATGACTATCGGTAGGCTTTATGGGGTCACGCCGGGCTCATTACTGATGCCAACACAAAGATACGGTTATTTCCCGCGACCGAGGCGTGCCGCGCACCCAAGTGACTGCAGTGTCATGACCTATCGAGGGCACACCGTCTTGCGTACCCTTATAAGGTGTCACTTCAGCCCTGCAGAGACTACAGGTGGCCAGTACATCTATTCAGGGTCTGCGGATGGGAGAATTCACGTGAGTAAAGATCATTCCCGTCCGTCTTGCTATAATTAAACAACTGCCTGAAGATCTGGTCGCTAGATGGTCGAATCGTTCAAATTCTAGACCGTTCGCAAACATTGCCAATGTCATACGATCCGTCTGGCCCTGAGCTGGAACCCTTATCTGGATCTCGCGGGGTATGCGTCCGAGACGTGAGCTGGAGCTCAAGGGTAATGACCGCGAGTACATGGTTGGCATCTTGGTTAACCGCTACCTTCACAGGAACCTGTGCTGATGAGTGTTGGTTGGGAAAGCACTCGCGTTGGTGGAAGTGTCGTCGCCCGTCACGAGTGGAAAGGACTCTCCAAGATGAGCTACTCACTGGAAGACTTTGCTGAGAAACGGCGTGTGGAAGGAAACCAAGGGATGACGACCCGGATGCGAGCGGGTGGATACCGACGCATTCCTGGTGCATTCGAAGAGGAGGATGACGAGGACGAATGATAGATCCACATTCTTGTACTCTTTCCGATGTTGTTTCACTTTTTTCTTCACTCGACGACTTGAGCGAGCAGCGGTTGCGCAGCGGAGATCTAGAAGTGCCACCCACGCATTTCTAACTTGAGCGTAGACGCACATGATCAACGCCCTTCGTTAGATCGTCACTACGCAATGGCTCATCTCTTTGGCTTCCCATCAGGATATTTCGTGATTCGTTCCGTTGCGACTGGTCGCCTGTGGGACGTTGACTCGGACGAAGTCGAGGACGGAACACCAGTCATCCTATGGCCAGGAAAAGAACAGTCGCTTGTTGAAAGTGGGTAATCAGAGCACCCTAGTCCAAGTCTCCACGAACTCACGAATTTGACAAGCCTTGAGAAATCCTGAAGCGAACAACCAAGTCCGTGGTTTCCTAATTATTCTGGCATGAACCCGCGCTACCCAGCCTTACGAATTTGTACACTCCAGGTGTTTTTCATTGATACTTCTGGTGCACTTTGTTCGCGGGCCTCAGGGCACGCAATCGACGTTGACGGTATGGGTAATTTGACAGACATGACAATGATCGTTGATTGCGCTTGCTTCATACAAGGGGACCACCTTGCGCTGAGACACAGGCGACCAATTTCTCAACCTTATCCAAACGCGTATTCTCACCCGCTCCCGCAATTCTCGTACAATCAAGAAACACAGGAGATTTTCGTGTCGTTCCCATGCGATCCCACATACCCACCTCCCGGAAGCGCTTCTTCGAATGCCTGGCAGAGGAAGAGATACATCCTCTCATCCGTTCCGATGAAGAGACCCAAGTCGTTTATCGATAACGCTTCGGCATTATTGTCTGCGACTGTTGTGGCCCCATTTTCGCTCCTTGCCGGAAGTATATCTACACAACCGAAGAGTACGCCGGACGAGGTGTTTGATGGGAATATAGATTTAGCAGAAGATGAAATGTTGGAACAGGACCGCGGAGAAGAGGGTGAGGTTGACGACTCTCCAGAGCCCCGCAGGAACCTTCGCGTCCTTTCCATCAATCCAGGAAGCATGCCACCCGAGGGAACGAACGCCAGAAAGCGTAGGCAGTGGCAGGTCTCTGCGTTGCGTAGATCTACCGCTCACCATCGTATTCAATGAAAGGAATGTACTACTTGCAATGTCTGCGGTTTCCAAATCTCGCCTATAGTGTGGTAATGGCAGCTCGCACTGTGCCACCACGATCTATTAGAACAAGATTACTCTCCAACGACGTAGTGGTCGGTTGGAGAGGTAGAATGGCGAGTAGGGCGGTATATAACTGACGTTTGTATTCCATCTCGAGTATGGCACTTTAGTACGATGCTGTGTTCCAATACGATCATGGACAGTCGCCCATTCATCAATCTGGCGGCGGCCTGCCGCATGCCCTTTTGGGACTCTCCCTGGGATGATAAAGATCAGGCCAGGTCATAAAACACACGAGTGGAACGCCCCTTCCTTTGCCAATTACTCACTCGGACCCAGCTTGCACAGGTCGAAGCATGAGGAGCCGGGCAGCGTTGTACATTGCCATTATGCTAGCCGCGGCTAGTTGTGGACGGCAACAACCTTTCCGCGAGCTGCAGGCTGAAACAGAGACATGGCTCTCAAAATATGGAAAACAA
The DNA here is from genome assembly GCA_038089915.1 of Sutorius australiensis. Classification (NCBI taxonomy): domain Eukaryota; kingdom Fungi; phylum Basidiomycota; class Agaricomycetes; order Boletales; family Boletaceae; genus Sutorius; species Sutorius australiensis. Next base: position 42,242 of record JBBPLR010000087.1, on the reverse strand, counting down.
TTTGACCAACCGTTCTCGGGTCCACTGGCTTTCTCGCATGCAGAATATGCGCGTTGTCTGGAAGACGAATCTGCAGAGTTTGATATTGCTGTTCTAGGGATGCCATTCGATACGGCTACAGGTTATCGGCCTGGAGCACGCTTTGGGCCCCATGCGATTCGGTCAGGTAGCAGACGGCAAAGAGCCTCTCGGGGTTATACCTTGGCATGGGGGAACAATCCTTATAAGTTGGGTTTGAAGATCCTGGATTGTGGAGACGTGTGTCTTCAAAATTTGGACACGATGCTCGTTACTGAATTCAGCTTGGACGTCCAGGTCCCCGTGGTACCTTTCGACAATGCTCTCGCAGTAGATCAAATGGAAGTTGCGTATACTACCTTGCTTGCGCGCCCCATCGCATCAGCAACCTCCGTTTGGCCCCAAGGAGCCGTTCTGGCGAAGGATGGTCGCGAGCATCCAAGGATCGTCAGGTAATGATGCGTGGTTGCATGCTTCCCACTATTCTCACAAGCTAATCTAGCCTTGGCGGTGATCACACCATTGTTCTCCCTATTCTCCGTGCGCTCAATAAGGTGTATGGGCCAGTCTCGGTGATTCATTTTGATGCGCATCTTGATACTTGGTCTGGGGTTGCACACCCTGGTGCTACCACAAATCAACCACGCATTACGCATGGCTCATACTTCTACATTGCGAACGAGGAGCATCTCATCACCAACTCTAGTATCCATGCCGGTATCCGGTGTAAGCTGGAAGTGAGTGTAAACCATAAAGAGCCATGGGGGAGTTGCATATCAAGGAACTTCTAACCAGGGTATCAATGATATGGAAAATGATGTATCTGTGGGGTTCCACTTTATCACCAGCGATGACATCGACGATCATGGTGTTGCTTCCATCATCGAACGGATCAGGAAACGAGTCGGAGATACCCCGGTGTACTTGAGGTTAGTCACTCGTGACGAATGATGGACTTGACGTTGACCTCACATGTAGTTTCGATATAGATGTAATTGGTACGGATGACCCGCTGTTAAGGGGCGTGTCGACTAACCACTACGGACAGATCCTGGCCTAGCACCGGGCAGTGAGTTGTTATCTTCCTGTATACAATCGGAAGTACTGAGTGGTATTGTAGCTAGTACCCCCGAGGTTGGAGGATGGACAAGCAGAGAAGTCAAGCGCATCCTCAGGGGGTTGGCCGGTTTGAATTTTGTGTTCGTGTCCCACAAAGCTCGTCTCTTTCATGACTTACCCTCTGGTTTTCAGTGGCGCGGATGTTGTCGGAGTTGCACCTGCGTATGACCACGGTGAGCCCCACGTCACTCCACGCTGGTCCGGTATTTTCTGACAAAAGGTGTACAGCTGAGATTACTGCCACTGTAGCGGCAGACATTGTCCACGACTTCGTCTCGATGTTCGCGTCCTCCGGGCCACCTAAGCCTGCCAATCTTCCTCGTCTGTGGACAAAGGACGAACTCTGAGTATCATCGTTCCATGTAACTTCATTTCTGGTGCTCAGATCTCAAACTTGGGAAGAGGTTGAACCTGATAAATATATCCATGATTTGAAGTATGTACATCCTAGTACTGATGCTATATTGTGATATTCAAATCTCGGTAGATATAACTGACGAGATACTTTTGACTCGTCGGTCGGTCGAGCACATAACACGATGCAGAGATATCGGATAAAAGTCATACATGATAGTCCCAAAAATGGTCCGTATGGCACAGCAAATGATTCGTGGAAGTCGACGGTGACGATCGTTTTATTCAACCCTTGTTTCCCCATTGACCCAGAGCGCTGGATTCACCGGATTCATACGTTGGGGGGTTGTCGGCGTATTGCGCCGATGAAGCTGGTGGAGGAGCCATTACAATGCTGTTCCTCGGGCCTTTCGGACCCCTGACAGGACTGGCACTCGTTGGCGCACCAACAACTTGAGTATTAATCATGGGTGGCGATCGCGATACTGGTGGGGGAGTCGCCTGATAATGGCCATAATAAGGATCGTTGTAGGGATCATTGATCAACGCAGGGGATGCAGTGGCGGCGCCGTATGCACCCCCGCCAAGTGTATAGCCATGGCTAGGCTGGAGCGCAGGTGTTCTAGGGGCATTGTATGGAACTCCATATGGTGATTGAGGAGAATTGTCGACCATAGCGCCTGTGGCATCGTAAGTGTCCGGGTTGAATGCGGTATATGGGTCGTAAGATTGTTGTTGGACGTGTGGGTTATCTGGGAATAGATGAACGACACAGAAAGAGGGGTAAAATAAAACTCACGAGAAGTACCTCCAGGAATGTGACCATATGCCTGGGGACTATACGGATCGTTGTTATAGTGGTTGTCATGGGAAGGGTCGTACGTGCCCCCCAAAGGAGCTGAGGAACGAGCCGCGCTGCTGGACGATGGTGGGTACATGGAGGGGGTGGTAGTGGTAGTGGTATGTGTGATGTTACTTGCCCGACGTTGCGGTCCTGATGGGTAAGGAGACGCATTATTATACCCGTCAACAGCACGAGTGCCAGGAGGAGCCTGCATATAGCCACCTCCTGCATATGCTCCTCGCGGACTGCGGCCATAGGTTCCCGTACCGGCTCTTCCGGAAGTAGATACGCTCTGATTATCGCGGTATGGGGCGTCTTCTTCAAGATATATTTCATCTCCGTCCACACGAGCTTTGAGTGGTTGGGATTGGTCATATTCGTGAAAGGCAGGTAGGCCAACCTCAGGTTGGGCTTGCCGCGCCTTGCGATCCGCCTCCGCTTTGACGGCGTCGAGACGCAGTTGTTCATTGGAGTTGTATCCGTTTCCGCCGATAGGAGTGCCGGCCTTTCCTCCCCATGCATCACGGGGGCGACGTCTAATACAGCATCTGCCAATGCCATAGAAGCAGCCGCTGAAAAAGAGAAGAAGCCAAGCGACGAGAGTGAGCCAGACAGCATTGCCGATTGACGCTGAACCGCCTGATACAGAAGTCATGCGAGATTTCGCCACGAAGAATATGGCGATGTCAAAGATGAAGGCTACAAGAGCAATCGTAGCAGCAAATCCAGATATGCAGCTACTGAAGCAAGTCATGGCCATCTCACGGACATGAGCCAAGAGTCCGAAGATTGCGGCGATAGCAGAGAGGGAAAAGGCAGCGATATGGAGAACAAGGACATAGGTAAGCCATTTTACGACGACCTGGGGTATTTGGATGGGGGTCGTGTCACCAACCAGGGCATTGATATCTTGATATGAAGGTAAGGATTGGGGCAGAGAAAAGGGGGTATCACTGACCGAGTTGATATCCGACAGTGGCGTTTGAGCAAGTAGTGGAGGTATCTACGGACAAGCAATAACCCAGAGTCCCGAAGGTGATGTCGCCATTTACATTCTCGACAGCAAGCGAGGCTTTGAGGAAGTAGACAGACTTGATGAGGGGGACTGAGAAAGAGACGACGGCGAGGATGACTGTCGCAGTGAGGGTGATAACGAAGCCAGGCGTGGCTGGTCTAATCAAGCTGCTCATAGTACGGATGAAGGGAAAATGGAAAAGAGGAGGCGCTGAACAAACGGCATTAAGCGAGTGGCTGTGCACACATGGTCAACCCGCCACCAAGTCTGCGTCCATGACACAATGATATTAATCTAAGGTACATAATCTCCATTCTTAATGACTAACTGGATATGCCTCTCGAGCGACCCTAATGGCGTTGTCGACCTCCCCCACGTTGACGCCCACACCTTGAGCGCCATCCTCTTTCCCTCCAGCCTGGACCGAGATGCTGTCAACTCGAACATGATGACATGCCGAGAATGATCTCACCTTGCCCCCCAACACCTCAGTCACTTTAGACGCCCACGCCCGAGCCTCAAAACCTTTCGCCCGGACATCTTCGGGTACATAGTTTGCATGTGCCACCTTGCTGCCCTCTGCATTCGTACTGAACACATAAACCGCTTTTCCGAGCTTCTTGCCTTGCGCGACAATGTTCTGAAGGATCTTTTGTGCACGGCAATTATTAGCTTGTCGATCGTCATGCTGTCCTGATGCAAACGGTGTAAACAAACCTTTGAGTTGCCTTCTACATCAATATTTGCGAAGTACCCTTGCGCATCTGGGTTTTCGTTGAAGTAGGTGACCACTGCATCGACAGCCTGCAACAAACTTAATACCGGGACATCTCCCTTGGCGATAAGACAGACCGATTTATTGAGCGCAGCTTCCTTCTCCTTTATCTGCTTGTCGAATGCCTTGCGAATTGCTCCGAGACGCTCTTTCAGTTCTACTTTGACCAAAACCGAGATATCTGCCCGTCCAAGTTCCTGAAATGTGTGAGTACCGCATTGCAGGTACCCGAATAATTCTGCATACCACCGCAAGAGCCTTGAGACCAGCATCCTTCTCATTCCCCGAACTAGTTTCAAGTACATCGAGGCGCGATTTGAATTCGTTCGCGACACGCATTGCTTCTTGGGCTTCCTGCCCAGTAATTGCGGTGATCCGTCTAATACCTTTGGCAATCCCGGACTCCTCGATAATCACAAAGTCCTTGATATCACCCGTCTTCGCAACGTGCGTGCCTCCACAGAACTCGATGCTGGTGCTCCGCCATCTCGGATTCTCAAGATCCTTGGTGATTTCGTCGGCATCGTAACCTAGTACGACCACGCGTACGGGATCCGGATAAGCTTCACCGAAGACTGCGCGCAGACCAGGAATTTTGAAGCCAGATTTAAGGTCAATATCCTGACTGTGAACCTTGACGTTCTTCCTGATCCAGTCAACGGACATGGATTCTATCTTAGAAAGTTCTGAAACTGCAATCTGAGCTTTATGTGAAAAGTCAAACCGCAGCTTTGTGGGGGCGACTAGAGAGCCTTTCTGATCTATATGGTCTCCGAGTACTTCGCGCAGACAGAAGTTTAGGATGTGTGTTGCAGTGTGGTTGCTACGGAGCGGCCAACGGCGTAGTTCGTCATATGAGGAAATGACCTCATCCCCAACATTCAGTTGGCCATACTTGAGATGACCAGTATGCAGGACATATCCGCTGTACACCTGGACGTTCGTCACTTCAAAATCGCATACACCGTCGATAACAATGTTTCCAGTGTCGTATTCCTGACCTCCAGCCTCCGCGTAGAAACTCGTACGATCGAGGAGGATACCAAAGTTGGCACCATCGGGGATATTACTGGTGGATTCAAGGAATTCGCGGCTGTAGTAAATGCCCTTGACTTTTGCGGTGATATTTCCGAGCTCTATAAGCAAGCGGTGATCCTTCTGGATCGTGGTTAATCGAGTCGATGGCACTCACGGTATTTGGGCGAGTCGTCGGTTTTGGGTATTGCGTCGCTCTTCTCTAACGCTGCGAGATCATGGACGTCGAGCTTAACACTCTCCGCCTTGTCCCTCTTAAACGTGCCTTTGCTCGCCTCCTTCGATCGCTCTTGTGCGGCTTCAAAATCCTTCTCGTTAATCGTAAGAGAAAGTTCTTCAGCCATAAGACGTGTCAGGTCGACGGGGAAACCGAAAGTATCATATAGCCGCCAGACGTCAGCACCGCCAAGTTCGTTGAAGCCAGCGTCTTTTGCCCGCGTAGCATATTGATCAAAAAGTTTCTCGCCACGATCCAAGGTCCGCGAAAAAGACTCTTCTTCTTCGTCAAGAATTTCTTTGATCTCGTCCTGTTTCTTTCGAAGTTCTGGGAAGACATCCCCCTTGGAGGTAATCAGCGCGTGGCAAGATGTAAGGAAGGATTCCAGACCATTTGTTCGACCACGACAGGCATCAGTGACGAAAAGAACGAGCCGATAGGTGCGCCGAGTTTCTTCCTGACATATCGACAACCACGGCGAAGGATGCGACGGAGGACATAACCTCGACCGACGTTGTTTGGCACACCGCCGTCGCTTAAAGCAAATGAGAGGGTTCGCACGTGGTCAGCGACAATGCGGTATGCAGTATCAATGCCATCGATATCCTCTGCACCAAACCTGCCGGTGTATGGTCGTGCACCACTTAGTTCTTGGATCTTGGACATGATCGGGTGGAAGACGTCCGTGTCATAGTTGGACAACCTGTTTTGAAGGACGGAGACGATACGCTCAAAGCCCATGCCGGTGTCGACATGTTTCGCGGGAAGAACTTTGAGAGTTCCATCTTCCTCGCGATTGAATTGGATAAAGACGTTGTTCCAAATTTCGACGACTGTCGGGTCGTCACCGTCGACAAGATGGGGAACCTCACGACCACCTATTCGATCGACGTGTATCTCGCTGTAACGATGGTCAATATGGATTAGAATGAACAGTGATTCAACCCACCTGCAAGGACCGCAAGGCCCTGTTGGACCCATCTCTGGAAGGCAAGTCAGGTAGGAACAGGAATGAAGAGACAAGAAGGATACCCCAGAAGTTGAACTTTGACGGAATGACATGGGTTGGGTCCATGCCAAGATCAAGCCACTTTTGCCTGGCCTCGTCGTCGCACGGGATGTTGTTCTGTGGGTCGCCAGCAAAGTAGGTGACATAGAGTCGGTCTTTGGGTAGCTTGTAGATTTGTGTCAGAAGTTCCCAGCTGAAAGTGATAGCTTCTTTCTACAGTGGATGAGATGAGGAAGGTGGGGTGGTGAGGGGAGATACTGGCCTTGAAGTAGTCGCCGAAAGACCAATTACCAAGCATCTCAAAGAAAGTGTGGTGGTAGGAGTCTTTTCCAACATCCTCGAGATCTAGCAAGGGGTGAGCTTGGGCACAAGCTGGGTATAAAAGGGCGAGACCATTGTGCTTTCCGCCGGCTCTAATACACTTTTGACTATTAAACGCACGCCTCAGCTTGCCGCGCTCCGAGTTTGGATCGACGGTACCAAGGAAGATGGACTTGTACTACATCACGTGAGGATGGGGAGTGTACAGAAGAGGGATGGGACGGACTTGGTTCATGCCCGCGTTGGCGAAGAGGAGGGTTGGGTCATCGTAAGGAATGGTGGAGGAGGAGGGGACGAAGGTGTGTCCTTTGTCGCGGAAGTAGGCAAAGAACTCATCACGAATTCTGCGTGCAGGCCATGGACCGTTGTAGGAGGAGGACATTCTGAACGGTGTTAGAGATCGATAACTGACCAACGCCCTCATTAAATATCCAGATCCAGATTCGAAATTTGGTGACTCGCCCTCAGTATGGTCAGATCACGTGAACTAAAATAGATAAGATTAGATAACCTCACGGGATGAGTGTCACGTGTTCAATTTCCGTATACCTGCCCTGAACGCGATCGATAACCCGCTCGGCGAAGTAAAAGAGATCTTTTGACTCCATACACCGATCTGCGGTCCCGGTGCTCGAAACCGACTCATTCCTTGTCCATTTAAACCCTCTCCCCTTGTACTTTTCTGTCTGTAGCTTTTAGACATCATGGTGTACGTGCTCACTTTTGCCCCTCTCACCATCCCCATGCTCATCATGCCATGTCATCAGTAACTTCACAGTAGGTGAGAGAACCCGCATACCCCATTTCATCTATACCTTATCCTAAACAGACCAGGTCCGCGCCCTCATGGACCAGCCCACCAATATCCGTAACATGAGTGTCATCGCCCACGGTCAGTCCCTCCCCGCCATCGCCCAATGTGGCTATCTGATCTAGCTTCCAGTCGATCATGGAAAATCCACTCTTACCGACTCCCTTGTTTCCAAGGCTGGTATTATCGCATCAGCAAAGGCCGGAGACATGCGTTTCACAGACACCCGTGAAGACGAAAAGGAGCGCGGTATCACCATCAAATCGACGGCCATCTCCATGTATTTTGAAATGGACAAAGAAGACGTCGAAGTTATTAAACAAAAAACTGACGGTATGAGCGAGTGTGGTCATATATGGATTTTGTCAGTCTTACCCTTTTGTCTCATCAGGTTGTGAATTTTTGATCAACTTGATCGACTCGCCTGGCCATGTCGATTTTTCCTCAGAGGTTACCGCCGCCCTCCGTGTCACAGACGGTGCCCTCGTCGTCGTCGACTGTATCGAAGGCGTTTGCGTCCAGACAGAAACTGTCCTGCGCCAGGCTCTTACAGAACGTATCAAACCTGTCGTCGTTATCAACAAGGTCGACCGTGCTCTCCTCGAGCTTCAAGTTCAAAAGGAAGACCTTTACCAGTCTTTCCAACGCACGGTCGAAACAGTCAACGTCATCATCTCGACTTATCACGACGCCGCCCTCGGTGATGTCCAGGTCTACCCTGACAAGGGTACTGTCGCTTTCGGTTCCGGTCTTCACGGGTGGGGCTTCACCCTCCGTCAGTTTGCCGGCAGATATTCCAAGAAATTCGGTGTTCCCAAGGACAAGCTCATTTCCAAGCTTTGGGGAGACAACTTCTTTAATCCAGCAACCCGCAAGTGGTCCACAAAGTCTGCTGATGCAGACGGCAAGCCCCTTGAGCGTGCGTTTAACATGTTCGTGCTCGACCCCATATTCAGGATCTTCGACGCCGTTATGAAACACAAAAAGGACCAAGTTGAAACCATGTGCGAGAAGCTTGAAATTAAGCTTACTCCCGAGGAGAAAGAGATTTCCGATGCCAAGGCCCTCCTCAAGACCATCATGCGCAAGTTCTTACCTGCAGGCGAGGCTCTCCTGGAGATGATTGTCATCCACCTACCCTCGCCTGCCACCGCCCAACGCTACCGTGTCGAGACTCTCTATGAGGGTCCTATGGATGACGAATCGGCCATTGGTATTCGCGACTGCGACCCGAATGCACCTCTCGTTCTCTATGTCTCGAAGATGGTCCCCACATCCGACAAGGGACGCTTTTACGCTTTTGGTCGTGTTTTCTCCGGAACTGTCCGTGCTGGTCCCAAGATCCGTATCCAAGGCCCCAATTACATTAGTGGAAAGAAGGACGACCTATTCGTCAAGTCTGTCCAACGCACCGTGCTCATGATGGGCCGCTACATCGAACCTATTGAGGACTGCCCTGCCGGTAACATTATTGGCCTCGTTGGTATCGATCAATTCTTGCTCAAGAGCGGCACTCTCACTACTTCTGAAACCGCCCACAACATGAGGGTCATGAAGTTCTCTGTGTCTCCTGTCGTTCGGGTTGCCGTTGAAGTAAAGAACGCAGCCGATCTCCCCAAGCTTGTAGAAGGTCTCAAGCGTCTATCCAAGTCCGACCCTTGCGTTCAAGCCTGGATTGCCGATACTGGGGAACATATCGTTGCGGGTGCTGGAGAGCTCCACTTGGAAATTTGCTTAAAGGTCAAATTTGCTACTTACTTATAGAGTGACATTCGCTCAAGGATTTATGTAGGACCTGCAAGAGGATCACGCAGGCGTTCCCCTCAAGATCTCAGACCCAGTTGTCGGTTACCGTGAGACCGTGAAAGCGGAATCTTCTATCGTTGCCCTCTCTAAATCGCAGAACAAGCACAATCGTCTGTATGCGAAAGCTATGCCACTCGATGAGGAACTTACCAAAGCTATCGAGAATGGCACCATCAACGCGCGTGATGATTTAAAAGCGCGTGCGCGTATCCTTGCCGATGAATACGGTTGGGATGTCACCGACGCCAGGAAGATCTGGTGTTTTGGTCCCGAGACTACTGGTCCTAACTTGTTGGTTGATGTTACCAAGGGTGTGCAGTACCTCAACGAAATCAAGGATTCATGTGTTGCCGCGTTCCAATGGGCAACAAAGGAAGGTGTCTGTGCGGAAGAGAATATGCGTGGTGTCCGTGTGAACGTCATGGATGTGACGGTAAGCTCGATAACACCGTTATTGCCATGCCTTTGGTCTAAGATATCCTTAGCTACATGCTGATGCCATCCACCGTGGCGGAGGTCAAATCATCCCGACATGTCGACGTGTTTGCTATGCTGCGTGCTTGCTTGCTACCCCCGGTCTCCAGGAACCTGTATACCTTGGTACAATATTTTCCACTTCTCGCTCTGATGTAGGGCTGACACCTATCTTAGTTGAAATTCAATGTCCTGAGAATGCCATTGGTGGCATTTACAGTGTTCTGAACAAGCGTCGCGGTCAAGTCTTCAGTGAGGAGCAGAGGCCAGGGACGCCCATGTTTACTGTCAAGGCATACCTACCTGTTATGGAATCTTTTGGCTTCAACGGAGACCTCCGCTCACAAACTGCAGGGCAAGCCTTCCCCCAGAGTGTGTTCGATCACTGGGAGATCATGAATGGCTGTGGGTAGATAATTTGAGTCGACACACCGATGCTGAGCGCTTCGTTCTTAGCTCCTCTTGACAAGGGCAGCAAGATCGAAGAAATGGTAAAGAATATTCGTACACGCAAGGGTCTCAAGGTGGGCACTGTTCCTGGTATGTTCCTTTCGTGACCAATGATATATCTCGGTTTATAGCCCGACATTCCCGCTCTCGACTACTACTACGACAAGCTGTAATTCACACATAGATACTGGGATTGTTGTAAAATCAGGTTACTATGGCTTAGGAATTTGTTGTAAGCTGTTGTATCCTGACGAATCATCTTTTTTGTTCGCTTTCTTGGATATCGTCCGCGGAGCATGGGCATTCGTGTTGTGATCTGATCTGATAATTATCCAAGGAAATTGTCTGCGACACTTGAAACGTGAGGGCTTATGCCATGCATCAATCACCGTGACGCCGTCCGAAACCCCTCCTAGTCAGTGAGTCCAGCGCGTCAGATAAGTTCGTGACAGAATCATTGAGACACACGAAACTATGACTTGAATTTTACGACGACGCGACTCCCATTTCATCCGATTCACCCACAGGAACGAATGGAGAAAATAGGACCCAAGTCAGCGAGTTTTGATCCGGGGGGATGACTTGCAAATGCAAGGGAACGCGACGACCATTCTCATGCAGCGCCATTCCGAATGCGAGGGGCAGTGGTGCCGATGAGTCACTGTCAAGGCAGATGAGTATTAATGATTGATCTCCAAGTCACTCGTGGACAGGTTCGGCACCGTCATATGAGCAAATCATTATGACTGGAACCCGTTTGGCCGCTGACCCGAAGTCCTGCCTGCTGATATAGCGGACCCGAGATATTAGGGCAGACATCGCTCACCACCTCTGACAGGTTCTGAAAGGATGTCAAGGGTTATCGACAATTTAGCAACCGCATCAGGCATCCATGCATATCTGCAAGATACCTCTGAATTCGCTGCCCACTCAGTTGAGAAACTCACTGGAGGCTTGGGTAACTTCGCATACAGGATACACCTTCGGAGAGCGTTTGCTGGTCGCCGGACGCTTGTCCTGAAATATTCACCCCCATACATCGCCTCGTCGGCCACAAAATTCCCGTTTGACCAGAAACGTCAGGTACTCATCATCTTACCGTGGTTATCCCGGTGTACTAACGATGGAAACCAGCTCATCGAAGTCGAAGCATTGCGTCTCGCGGGACAGCTATCCACAGCCAACATCTCAGCGTTTATCACGGTTCCTATCGTTCATCTATTCGACGAGGAGAGACACGTCATAATCATGGATGACGCGGGGGAAGACAGTAGAACTTTGAAGGAGCTGCTCATTGAAGTGGGTTTGCCAAAGACCGTCTCAGAGCAAATTGGTATCGGCCTCGGCGAATTCATCAGCAGCGTCCATGCCTGGAACCAGAACGCCAGCACTGACCTGACCGTATTTGCAAACAATCAGGTTGGAAAGGATATTTCGGCTCTCGTGACCTATGGACGACTCGAATCCACCTTGACGGGAAGGGATAACATCCCCACGCTTTCGGATCCATTGCTGGAAATTCCAGAAGCGAAGATGACTACGATATCGAAGCTGGTAGAGAGGAGGAAACAGGCCATCTACGCCGCATCTGCTACCGACCCTATGACGCATGGTGACTTCTGGCCAGGGAATCTCGTGGTGACGCTTAGACGCGCGCCTGACGGAACTATAGAAGGAGTGGAGAAGCTATACGTCCTGGACTGGGAGCTTGGAAAGACCGGACTGCCTGGACTGGATCTCGGTCAATTTTGTGCAGAAATGTACATTTTGTCCGAGTTCTATCCAGCGCGTGAGGAGGCGACCCGAACCATAATCGAGTCGTTTTTGGGTGCTTATAAGGAGCGGAGGGGGACGGGTGAGGGCACCGAGCTTGCAAGAACGGTCGTGGGTCATATTGGTGCGCACACAGTCGCGTGGACTCCGCGTGTGGATTCGTGGACTGGAAGACAGAAAACGAGACAAGTTGTAGAGCGGGGAGTGGATATGCTGATCCTCGCTGAGGAAGGATCCGAGTCATCCCTGAGAGCGAGCATCGTAGGACCGCTGCTTGAAAGTACTTGAGCTATGTACATGACTTGACACATCACGAACCGGAGGCCATTGGAACAATTCTTGGCTTATCGATGGTTACCTTCGAAAGGAAGTTGATCAAAATTTGAGACGATTCGACTGGCCAATACTTCAAAACTTCAACAGTATCCAGCCGACTCGAAACACTTCCAACATACCCTTTTCATTATAATCCCATATCTCGCTGAGCCCCCAGAAATATACTGGACCACGTTCCTACCTTATCGCTTACCAGAGCTATCCCGCGTTCTCCGGTGTCCTTGCACCACCTGTTCGAGTGCATCTGCCTCAAGTCAGCGGAGAGTGTGGCACAACTAAATTGCTGGCTGCGAGGATGCCTCGAGGAGCCAGGCTGGGTTAAAGAATTATCTCTTGAAACATGGAGTGTAGATGCTAAGGTGGTAGTCAGCCTCACACGGCTTTCGAGGATCTCGCTATTTGTTGACCCAAACTTTGCGCCAGAACACACGGAGGAGATGCTGCAGGAGCCGAGGGGAGCTTTGCGGTACATCTCCTTACGTTTTAGACCATAGTTTGAAGTTAGGGCGTTTCTCCCGGCTAGGGCTTGCCGCTGACTATGACCACAGTGTACAGAGGGCAACATATTACCAGTTTCTTAAGGTGGGCTAGCATATTCCTTACACCCGGCACGCTGACTCGAAGACAGGGTGCATGCTTCGACACTGCCTTGGGCACTTTCTCGGTGGCCAGCAACCAATCTGCCCACTTTATCGATCGTCCAAGACCCTCTGAACGCGGTAACGGCGGGCAGACACCATTTCGCACAACCTTTAATATTCTTCCCTCTTGATCCAATCAAAGTCTCGGTTTGTTCGCCATATCTCCGTCGTCTAACAGGTTTGCGATTGCGGATTCCGTCCAGACAAATTGCCCCCTTTATCTACGGCTCCCCGCGCTCCGTTCCTGGCATCCGCATCTTGGATTTGTCGACGTGCGACATTCGACTGGCTGACGTGGAGGCGGCGGTGGCGCGTTTTAGCAATTGGTGTACCTGATAGTAGATGAGTGCAATGTGACGTGGGGCAACGCCCAGGAGAGTGAATGGGCAAACATCGGCAAGACTTGTGCACTGGCAACTGTCAAGGCAGCCAAAGAACAAGAGAAAAAGCTCAAGGTTTGACTAGAGGCACAGGCGGTTCATACGAGCACGGACCCAGGGATTGCGACCGCGCTTGAAGGGGAGGCCGTCGTGGAATGACGCGTTCGCCCAGGTCGCCGTGGATTGGCCACTGCGACAATAACACTGCGGGATCCACCAACGAGAACGGTAATCCCGGCCATTCGAGTAGTTCCGTCGTCTCCAACACTCTGTTCCTTGAGCACAACTACGAGTTCGTTGCACAAGGACAAACATGACGCCATTCGGGATCGGTTCGAGAGAGGTTGGGATGAAGGCCTTGCTCAACTTACGGCGATCCACAACAGGTTATACCAGTCACGGAAGAATGGCGTGAGGGTCATGCGCATCGCCGGTGACCAAGGTATGGAGGGTCTCGAGGATCCGAAAGACGTCGAAGAAGGCGCCTTTTATGGGAAAGATAAGTCTGGGAGCGTGTCAGCACCAGTGTTGTGTCTTGCAGGAGGAGTCCCCAACTCTGTTCAACATGTGGAGGGATGCGGCCATGCAGTAGCCAGCTGTGTGTAGACAAATGATACCTAGGAACAAATTGATGCGCTCCAGCCAGAAGATAGAGACTATTATTCTTCTCTAAACAGAAGACTTATGGATCGTTATGAGGGTGAACCGAGAAGGTCCTCAGCCAGTCAGCTTCCTTCTCCATCTCTGCAAAGGTGCGGGGTGGTCGGTTTTCGTCGGCGTCGACTGTCAGGGGTTGGAACCAACCTTCAACCCCTTTCGTGTCTGCGAAAGATTGGTGGAGAGAAACTTCTGATCGTTCTAGCACAGGGTATATGTCATCCATCCTCTCGGAGAAATAATCGCCCTTGAATTTGCGAGGAAGGATATGGAAGTGGACATGGGGTACCGACTGACCCGCAGCCTTGCCGTCCTAAAGATGGGTACGCATGAATTTAGAATAGCAGGACCAAGTACTGTCAAGACTACCTGACACGCTACGGTAAGCGAGTCTGCACTATACGCTGTTTCAATTACGCGACCGACGTGTTGGACGGAACTGATGAGAGATGTTAACTCGGGGATTGTGAGATCCGTCAGCCTTGGAACGACACGGGTGGGTATGACCAGAACGTCTTACGGTGATTGAGGGCAACACGGAGGGATTAGAGAAGAAGACTCACGGCCTGGTACGATTGGTTTAAGGTTCACAATAGCGTACGAAAGGGTAGTTCGGTAGAAAGCCTGTCTAGTGACTTCCATGGTAGAAAACAACAAAGGGGTAGACAATGTCATCGTGGTAGGAGACCAAGCTTACCGTGTTTACACAGCCACCTGCGCAGAGGTCACCTTCAACCCATATCCGTCTGACGACATATCCGCTGGTCCTTTCACTTGTTCTATCTTATCTGGCACTGGAAGACATGTCCAGTCCGACAGACCTACATCTACCGTCAAACCTTCCATATCCCGTAAAGGTTGCCTCCCTGGACATTAAACAGGGTGCTTCTGTTCAGCGCGGTACCCGTTTGCTGAGTTATTCTTTCAAATATCAATCCTCAACACCCGGAGCACACCAAGAAATCCGTTTTGGAACATGGGACTCCCTTCTGGAGGGTACCGTGGAGGCGTGGACTGTTCGTGTTGGCGATGAAATCTCGCTCCAGAGGTCAAAGCAGAAGTCGGTCATCACGATCCTTGAACCTTGCAAGCATGGCGTCCAGGTCGGTGGCTTATGTGGAATATGTGGAAAAGACATGACTGCGTGGGTGCCATCTTTGACTTCTATTACCCTCAGGGTCTCATCCACCATTCCTAGCTATGACTACACAGGTTTCTCCGATGCATCGCGTGCATCTATCCAGATGACGCATTCTGCCTTCGGTCCCACCGTATCAATGGAGGAAGCACAAAGGATAGAGAAGGAAACTGCCGAACACCTCCTCAAGTCCAGGAAGCTATCGCTGATCGTCGATCTCGACCAGACAATCGTTCACGCAACCGTCGATCCTACGGTCGGCGAGTGGATAGCAGAAGGGGAAGCTTGGGAGGCCCGGCAGCTTAAAAAATCGTCCACAACGCCCAAAGATGATAGTTCCGGCCCTTCAGATGACGAGACATCTAACACGGACGTGTGCAATCCTAACTGGTTCGCACTCAAGGATGTTCACAGGTTCCGACTTGGTCCGGAATCATTTGCCCTGCCTTCTTCGAGGGGACCCACCAAAATCAAGGGGAAACATAAAGTTATCGAAAATGAGGGCTGTATATATTACATCAAACCTAGGTGAGTCGTCTGTCTGTACTAGGGAATTTTTCGTATGTCCGTTCTTATGTCTGTAGGCCGGGCCTTCTGGACTTCCTCAATAAACTGACCACGAAATACGAGATGCATGTATATACCATGGGTACACGTGCCTATGCAGAAGAGGTCTGTGCTGCCATCGATCCTAATGGAAGAATATTTGGGGGTCGGATCTTGAGTAGAGATGAAAGCGGGAGTGAGTGTCTGTTATTGTGCTTCTCCATCATCTCAAAGTTTGTAGGCCTCACACAGAAGAGTCTACAACGGCTTTTCCCGTGTGACACATCAATGGTAGTGATCATCGACGACCGGGCAGATGTCTGGGAGTGGTGTCCAAACTTGATCAAAGTTATTCCTTGTGAGTCTTTGCAGCTTCCCGTAAGGAGTTAACTGACGTTTGTAAAAGACGACTTCTTCGTAGGCATAGGTGATATCAATTCCGCGTTCCTTCCAAAGGTAGAACCCTTGGCGCCTACCGTGCATACTCCGGCGCTTGGTTAGTATCCTCGTAACCTATCGCTGGCACTCCCTCACTCATGGTAAACAGGCAAACCGGCCTCACCCCCAGCACCGGCCCCGTCAGTTCCCCCGTCGCCTTCGCCTTCGCCTTCTCCACTCGATCAGTCTGAGGAACACGAGCACGACGAGATCGAGTCCAAGACTTTGCTGACGCAGAACTCCTTGGCATTGGAGGCTCAAGTAGAGGAACGACCTCTGGCAAAGAAGCAAGAAGAGCTGCAAGGTATAGCGATCTGATCCAAGACCTGCTTCTGTGGTGACACCTCCACAGATACCGGGCGCACTGTTACATCGAAAGGAAGCGTCAAAATGGAGCGTCCAAGAAAGGCTCTATTGGAAAATGACGACGTTGAACTACGACGAGTGGGCACGGTGCGTTACTGAAATTATCTGACCCCCGAATTGAATACATTAAAATGTTCTTCTAGTTGCTGGAAGACGTCCACCGGCGATTTTTTGACACCTATGATCGACGCTCCCCCGAGGAAAGGAACAAAAAGCGTAGGTCGGCCGACGAACAACCACAAGTACCGAAACCTTATGACGTGACAGTGAGTGTGCAGATCTATTATGTCAAATGCGGATTCAATTTTCTTGGTAGCGCATCATTCCAGAGATGCGCATTAGGACCCTGGATGGGATCCATATTGTCTTCTCTAGTGTTATACCCCTCGACACGAAACCGGAAACTACCGAGATATGGAAAGTGGCGAACTTGTTCGGTGCTCGGTGTTACACAGAATTGAACAACTTTACCACGCACGTAGTTGCTGCCAAGGTTTGATTTTCTAAAACCATTAGTGATTTGGCTCTGCTAACTACTTAATATTAGCAGGGAACTGTCAAGGTCGACACGGCGCGAAAACGGGGTGGGATCAAAATAGTCTGGCTAGCTTGGTTCACAGATTCGATAGCTTTGTGGCGGCGACAAGATGAGACTCCGTACTTTCTTGAAGACCCCACTCGAAATGCACCCAGCTTAAGTCCCAACCTTGACCCACATCCGATTTCTTCAGACCCAGAACCAGATGCCGATGATTGGGACATCGAACCTGCACCTTCGGGTAACGCAGGTTTGGAGCTCGCAGACATTGACTGGAACGACATAAACGATGAAGTCGAGGCAGCCATGAATGAGAGCGACGAGGAGGATCCCAAGAGTGAGCGCAGCGTGAGGAGTGCTATGGCATCAGAAGATGATGACATGACTGATGAGACCCATAGTCAGCCTAGGTGGGTTTGTCGCTCATTGAGGTAACGGATTTTAGCTTATTGACTGGCATGGTCGATTTAGCCCGAATTCCTCTCCTCGACTGAAGCGGAAACGCCTGAGAAGTGTTACACCATCAGAAAACGGAAACATGGATCCACAACTGGATGCTTTGCGATCTCCTCTGTCCAAACGCAAGAAATTTGCATCGAACCGAACGAGAACATCGAAGCTGAAGGAAGCTTTCACCGCTGACGAAATCGCTTTCTCACAAACGTCCAGAAGCCGTAGCCACGGCGTAACAATGGAATCCTCAAACCCAAGTTCCAATAGCCCAGCAGATGAGGAAGATGGGGATGAAGATGAGGATGAAGATGAGGATGAGGATGACTTTCTGGCTCGGGAACTTGGTGAGGACTGGGGATAGACATGGACCGCTCGTCTCATCCATTGTTTTCGCACCCTCTTCGCTATTTCACCCCGATATTTTTCGCTCTACTGCTTTCGATCTAATTGTAGTCTTCTTGTAATGTCATTACATTTGCGAAACAGGGAGTATTTGCCTCCTGTCGCATCTTGTAAAGATTACTGTCGCTCCAGATACTTGCAATATAACCCCCACAGCGTATCAACCGAGTCACCGGTAACGGTCACAAATATCTCTCCATCATATGCGGAATCCTTCATGTACGCATTAAGCTTCCGGACGGTCCCCGAACCGCAACGCCTCTCGACCCAATCGAGGAAATATGCAGTGGTATCGTATCCTGCGTCCCATCTATCGCCTCCCGAGGCTCTCCAGTGAGGTGGCGCATACCCTGCACGCAACCTCACGAAATCTGTCGGAGAAGTAAGGTCGCTGGTGATGCTGCCATCAAAACATACCCTACCTGCGATGCCTTCTATGAACCCTCCTGGGCAGGTGTCCTTGGCGTTGTATTGATAACAGTGCACGACTTCGTGAATGAGTACTCCCAGAATCTCGTCTCGCGCCCGAGAAGCAGAGGAGACGATATAGTCGAGAGAAAAATGAATCTCCTTGTCCGTGTGCGATCCAAAGGTATATGCAACGCCGGCAAAGGGCCGAAGAACGAGTGTAATCTTCTTCACGCTTGTGAGAGGCGATCGGAAACTTTGCAAAGTGATCAAACGGCAGTTGCACACTTACTGGGTTGGTGCGGTCAAGGGCGTATATAGCCACGTAAATGAGGCCTCGACGGCAGACTGAAGGACGTCACGATTAAAATTGTTCAGAAAGATTGTGGCACCTTGGTGGTTCAGATCGTCCACTCGCAGCACGAAGCTGGGTATATGCCACGAAGGAAGGGCAGATGGTGGGGGCATGGGAAGAGAAATGCATTGATTACATTCTAACGCGAATACGATGCATACTATAGCGGGCTGTAATTACCAACACTATACGACAGAGGTGAAGTTTGAAGTAGGATAGAGGTATAGCGCTCGAGCCACACTGATAGGCGAGGCTTAGATGGACAGGATGGGTTACGTGAAACTGACCTCATGCCTCGCGTTCAACACGATTGCTTGATACCGGCAGCGACTTCCAATCTCAGTACTTCTTCTCTGAGAGCATCGCTTCCCTCCTCGAGCCACTTGCAATACTCGACTGTGCGGAACAACACCCCACTCTTGCCCTTTGTCTGACCACTGTTCCTTGTACCACTACCTTTTGGACGCCCCCTGGACGGCAAGTCGATCGTCTGCGTGCCCGCGGGCGCGATGAGTGCGATGAGTTGGGCATAGCCATCACGAATAGCGTTGCGACGCTTTTGCTCGGACATGATGTGATTGAGCCGTTTCTGGGGGGTCGACAAGAGGGGCTTTGCTCTCGCGGTCTGGCGTGGCTCGGATACGCTTTTCCGTCTGATGGATCGTGTACGACAAGTGTTTTCAGGAGGGGTCGGTGGTAGCAAGAGATCGTCGTCGTGATCCAACGTGTCTGGTTTGGTGGCTATGGCGGGTGATGGGACGGTGTGAGTGGGAGACGGAGACACGGCGGGGAGTTGTGTAGGGATGGGAGGCGGGAAGGAGAGGTCGGCAAGGGCAGGATCTGATTCAAAGTCCCAATTAAAGTTGTCTAGGAAGCCGAGGAGATCGGTCGTCTCTGAGGGAGAGAAGAGGTCTGCGGAAGGTGGTAAGGGTGCTGATGACGGGGGAAAGAAGGAGGTGAGTGCGGGGTCGAAGGCATACTCAAAATCAGCGAATGGAACGGGGGGTCGAGGGGAGGTTGGCAAAGACATGGTCAAAGGGAGAGAAGGGTCGTTACCGGGAAGATGGCACAGCCGGATAGCCGGTATTCGGCGAGTTCGCCGGGTTCGCCGGAAAAAAGTTGTACGGAATATGCCGAGATAGCAAATATAGACAAATAAATAATACCAAAAATAGGATATTGCTCCGATGGATGACTTATATAACCCTCTCGCCCGAGTAACATCGGACCCGCCCCGCTCCGCAACTCCCATGTCGGCTCTCAGTGAGGCATCTACACCGGCGCAGGACACGGCGTCGGCCATTGATGCACAGCAACTTCATCAGCTTCAGCAACACGCCTCCGATGTCCAGCAACAAAATTCCAACGGCACGTCCCCGGAAGGAACGACCCGTAAAGGTTAGCTTACCCGTAGCTATATTGTACCCACACGAATCAGAAAAGTATCTCCAGCAAAAGCACCCTCTGTCAGACGCGCATGTACCGCTTGTCATGCAGGCAAGACGAGGTGCAGTGAGGTTCTGCCATGTCAGGTGGGTCTGCGGCCCTCTGCGTTAGTATCCCTCTGAGCATCTACATCACCCCCCAGAGCTGCCTCAAAAGGGGTATCGGCGCGACCTGTACCTACCCTGACCCCGAGACCGATCATACCAATCAGTCTCACCAGAGTAAGTATCCCTACCCGAGGTTATCGTGGCATGCCCGCTTACACGTCTTAGCGCCGGGTATCTCCACTTTTGCCCAAACTCCCATAGGGTATGTCCACGGAGCCCCCACGTTGACGCAACACCAGTACTACGATTATAACGGCGCGTTTACCGGTGCATCATCTTCGACCTTTCGCCCGAGCAAACGGCCGCGCAACTTGACCGAGGAAGAAGCCGCTGCCATCACTAGAAACTTTAGTCGCGGCGACTTTTTTGTTGGTACCAGCGCGCCCGTCCGAATCGATCCAAGGCTACCCGTCAGACTTACTCTAGGGGAGGGTGACCACGTCCATTTTAGCATTACCGAGACCTTGTCTTAGCATGTCGCGAGGGCATCTTGGTTGTATCACGTCCAGTCTACCACTTCGTTCAGCATGATCTCGTGTACATTAGCATTAGTCATTTTTGGTTGGTAGATACGGTCCGGATTAATATCCTGATTTAGAAACCACCGCAGTCCATTTCACACCTCGCTCTTTGTAATTTGGGACCGGCCTCGTACTATTTCTAATGTTGCCAACAGGTAAGTCACGGCCTTCTTGCCTCTTGATGATGTCCTCACGATCCTTTGTTTTCTTTGTACAGGTCGTCCTTTTTGTTTCCATCCTTTTCCCCTCTTCGTCTTTCGTTGTCAATGCTTCTCCACGTCGCGCGACCACCTGCAATGGTAGCCCAGCTCTCTGCAACCGATCCTTTGGAAACGTCACCTTTGTCGGTACCCACGACTCGTACGCCGTCGGGACCAGCAATAGTAAGCATCCCCCCGTCGTAGTGTGCTCCATCTGAACACCGCGTTGCAGTCGCGGCAAATCAAGACTACAACGGTGCGCAGTACATCGCAGAACGCGCGGTTCGCTGACATGCATGAACCAGTTTCTCAGCAATTAAGGGATGGCATTCGCATGTTACAAGTCCAGGCGCACAACCTGACAGGGGTCATACAACTTTGTCACACTTCATGCGTGCGTGCATCTTGTCATGGTTTTCACCGTCTCACTCCCAAGCTCATCCAGTCCATCTACGATGGGGGACCTCTCTCTGCTTATCTCGCGACAGGTAGGTTATCCCGATGGAATGAGTTCTCTAGTATTCACACTGGCACAGTCAAGACATGGTTGGATGCAAATCCCAACGAAGGTGAGACAGTACCGGAGTCGTGTCATTTCTCTATTCACGTCAATTCAGTCCTATCACTTTTGATCGTCAACTCTGATGATCTCCTTCCCACCGCATACGATGCTGTATTCAAGGGTGCTGGACTGGATACCATGTCTTATGCACCCCCTTCGGCGTCGATACCTGCCACTGGATGGCCTACACTCGGAAGTCTTATAGACTCTGGAAAGCGTCTCATCACTTTCATGGATGCGTCTGCGGACTTTAATAGTGTCCCATATATAATTGACGGTGCGTATTTGGTCATTTTGTACAGTCGATGTTCCAGTGACCGTCCTCGCAGAATTCACCAATGTCTGGGAATCGCCTTTTGATGTCACGACCACGTTTGACTGCACCGTCAATCGTACACGAGGCGATTCGTCGACTCAAATGTACCTCATTAACCATTTCTTCGACACGTTGGTTTTCGGTCAACCTGTCCCTGACCCCAACCAGGCGAATCAGACCAATGCGGTGTCCGGCCAGAACTCACTCGGCCAACAGGTCGGTCTTTGCATCAGTGAATATGGTCGAAACCCAAACTTTATTCTCGTCGATGTGAGCGTGATGCACGAAACTCCTAATTCGACGCTCAGTTGCCTATGTGGTTTTAGTTTTACGAATTTGGTGGTGGTTCCGTGTTCCAGGTAGCTGCCACCGCGAATGGAGTCACATACTCGCCGGCGACCCCCGTTGCGACCCCCATTTTGCAAACCGGGTCATCGTCGAGCGACGCAATGCCCACGTTGTCACAGTGGGCTATGGTATCAGCATCGGTTACAAGCCTCCTATTCGCTGTTCTTTACGTTCTTTAGTGTTCAACTCGATCCGGATTAACATGGGCGGACATATTCGCTTCTGTTATTTTATTTGCCACCCTCATCCTATTTAGAGGTCACTTTCTACTGTTTTCTTTCTACTCTCCATTTGTAGACGCGTGGTTTGTAAACGGACGGACCAGATCTTTGTTTGTGTAGACCGTGATCTTCGTCCTCGGAACTATTCTTGTCCTCTTGTTCAACAAGCTCGGCTCCTTGGACCTTCCTGCGCCCACCTTTACCGACTAGCAGGCGTTGCATTTCTAGTTCACGAAGTGCATATGATAGTTGGGTATCTCGAACGAGTCGTGCAGCAAGCTCTTTGAGAAGGCGGCTGCGATGTTTCTGTACGACAGCAATGGAAGGATAACGCGAAAAAGAAAGAAGGCGCGGGCACGCACATGTCCCGTCTTTTGTTCTTCTTCCTCGGTACTGTTGACGTCAACAATAGATTGCTTCGTTCGACGCCGCCTTGATTTCACGGGATCTTGGGTTTTCCAACCGAGCCGAGAACCATCGGATGGACTTGCCGAAGCGGTGATGCTCGCGGATTTGCCGGCAGAGGTACTTTGCTCAAGGTATCGTTGGGCTTGCGACAACGGTGAGTATGCAAGTTCGCACAAGTCGAGAACATGCCTGCCTTCTGTCGCGTCTTCTGCAAAAACGATATGCTTGGGAGACACGCGACTCCGCTTTTGTTTTCGTGTGGTTTGCGATGGAATCACACCCGCTGCACGCAAGATCTCTAATTCGGCTTCCGTGAGGGGTTCGTCGTCTTGCGAGTCGTCGACCGTGTGACCGGAAGAGACGAGGTTGGCCAGATCGGTAAGCTGTCGCTTGATCTGGTCGATTTTCTACGACGAGTGAGTGGATGGTCGAGAAAAGTCGATGGACCGACCTTGAGCCCAACGGCTTTGATGGTCCGGACGTAACCCTCGTCTTGGGTCTTGAGTAGCTTGACCACGTCCATGGGGATGGGTGCGTTTCCCCTGTCCTTTACATGGACGCCCTCGACGGTGCTCTCGTTTTTCATTGCAAAGTAGAACTCATCCTTGTTCCTGTTCGCAGCCTTGTGCTTGAGACGGTTGAGACGGTCCTGCTTCGAGTGGTAATCGCGCGCACGAAGGACATAGTCCTTGTGCTTCTCGAGGATGCCATACTTTGCACGGTGGGCGAGCTGAGAGCGCTCCTTGTGATTGCGTCTGTGCAGCGAGTTTCGAAGGGAAGAGGTCATATTAGTGTGTGACGGCAGAAACGCGCGGAATTTTTTTAAAAAAGATTTTTCCTTTTGGCAAGGGATTGCGAGAAAGCAATTTTGATCGAATTCCTTGACAAAAAGGATGAGTTTCCAGCATTTCAGGCTCGGGCAACTGGCCATGTCCCAGCCTTTGCCTCCACATTTACAGCAGAATCAGTCTTTTCCTCAAAATATTCAATCAACGCCCGCACCGACGCCGACCAAACCGTCCACGACACGACCCCCCTATGGCTCTGGCGACACCGACGACGGTTACACCCTCGTGTTCCCTAACCTTGCTGCATTTCAGGAATGGCGGGCACACGAAGAAGAAACCCAGATGGTCGAGTTCGTAAAGGGCGACACCCATGGCAGCAAGGCCGTCCCACCACGCTTTAAAGACCACACCAAGCTCGTCTGTGCCCGCCACTCCCGCAGTGGCCGCAAAAAGTATGTCAAGAAGCACCCAGAGAGAGTCAGGAAGGTGCCCAGCAGAAAAGTGAGCGTTTGCCCTCGGCATGCGAAAACGTTGTTAACATGCGTTTCTCGCAAAGCTCGAGGGACAGGGATGTCAAGCATCGATCAGCTACAAGACCTACTTTGACACGGAGGAAGTTCGCGTCTGCTGTGCGTTCGTCTCTGTTCCGCCTTTCGGGAGAGACCACCCTTTTTGTCTGCAGACATTGCGGAACATTCGCATTCAATCGGGCTTGCCAATCTTCCATTTACCCGTCGCGGGAGGCGGGCTGCCGTGGAAGTTGAAAAGGCAAAGTCGAAACGCAACGCACAGTCCGTCGCGCCCACTACGTCGACGGAAGCTTCCGCATCGACCAGCGCCGCCGCTGCCGCCCAGACGTCACAACCCCCTGTTTCTACATTCCCGTCTGGGGCTCCGTTGACGCACCTGCCCCATCCATTTCCACATTACCCCGGTCAGCCTAGCGTCAGTACGCCATATCCTCAGATGATTCCTGCTCCCTCGGCCCAGAACGAGCAGTGGGAACGCATGTCCGTGCTTTTTAATTCTATCCGAGAGCATGCCCGAGCGTACGAGTACCCAACCCCGAGTGTCGTTGCACTGGAGAGCGTGTTGATTCGATTGTATCTGGAGAGTCCGATGGGTATGATGGGAGGACCTCTAGGGCCTGGCATGCATGGTATAATATCGCCTTCCCAGCAACAGCAAGGACAGACGTCCCAGTCCCATGTCCAAGATTCACACTCGCAAGCGACGATGGGCGTCGCGTCAGGAACGGGAGATCCTGTAAACAGCGAGATGGACAGTAGCATCGAGAGTGGCTGACCCACATCCTCGCATCCATTCATATACAGGTTGGTTGTATCCGTCAACTAGTATGTAATTTATTTCCCAGCTATCACTGGCGTAAGAGAGGTCGTCAATCGGCAAACGGATCAGCAAAAGGATCTTCTACGTCGTGTGCCGTTTTCGGTCCCCTTGAACTTGATTCCGCGTGGTGACTTGTCGCCGGTTGGTGTTCTTCCTCACTTTCGTAGTCACTGAAATCAGAGAGACTTCCTCTGTGTTGGTCCCATACAGCCTCGATTGACCCCTCGTGCTGATGGACGGGTTGTATGGGTGGGGGTAATGAGCCCTGCTCGGCGCCTAGTCCGCCAAAGGAGAGATCTCGCAAATCGGGATGTACATATCCCGGCCCGTTCCTAGTTTCATCATCCGTGCCTTCTTCGTCCAAAGATGGTGTACGTTCCGATGTGTCTGGAGAAATGGACATCGCATTCGTGCCTGCCTGTAATCCATCCGTCGGATCCTGGGTATGCTGCGGTGCTGAAAGCTGTTCCAAGATTTATCATGGAATTGGAAATAAATGGCATTGTGTGACTGACGTTGTCATACATTTGCAGTGCAGAGACGACGCGCTCGTTTGTTTCGATCAGTGTTCCAATCACTTCCTCGTTTTCGACGAGCTGCGACGAGCTATGAGATGACACGCGGTTTTCGTCAAAGAGCGTTACCTGTATGTACCGGACGATGGTCTTGCGGGCTATCCTGGCGTTCTGAAGACACCCTTGAACGCGGGCATTGGCGGTGATGCTCTCCTTGTCGCTGTTGACCAGCATGATGGCGTTGACCAGATTGCTCGAAGCTTGACTGGCATTGGCGATCGATGTCAGTATTTGGGGTTTCTCCTGGACGTGTTGTCAGCGGTACGTCTGGATGAAACCCAGTGATGCCAACCGCCTCAAAGTTGAAAGGAGCTCTCCTTGAACGATTCTTTTTTTGGCGTGCTTCTTCGTCTGCTTTGCGAGCTCTGCCCTTTGCATCTTCTTTTTCTTGTTTCGCCCGTTTCTTTCCAGCGTCGGGGAATGTACCGGTGGAAAGATAATGATGAACGTCGGCACTTTCTGAACGACCATGGGATCGGCGGTACAGGCCAGCGATGGTGGACAAGGAAGGGTCGTCCTTGAATTGGGTGCTCCACGAAGCGAGGATGGAGATCAGTTTCTTCTTGACTTTGGTATCAGCGAGGGGGTCAGAAGCGAGATGCTTTATGGCGTCGATGAGATGGTCATCCATGCAAGCCGCTGTACGTCAAAAAGGTGAGTCCTTGTCGAGTGAGGTAGCGATGGTCGTACTCTGGAACTTGTGGTCGCCGTTCTCCATCAGGGCCTTGAGAATCTAGGGGTGGATTTAGGGCAGCGAGGGAGGGAGATGCCATAGGACACGCACCACGAGTGCGCGGTATTTTTGGTGATTATCGCCATGCTTGATCTTCTTTCGAATGGCTCTGGAGGCCTCGGAAGGCCTATGGTGGGTGCGATCAGTCGGGTGGACGGAAAGAGGTGATAAGGGAATACCCAGTCGACTGTAGGCTGATCGATGTTGCTAGTTCTGGTATACTGTCTGGAGATGGAGGGGTGAGTCGCGAGTGAATGTATGGGGACACGTACCCGTCGTAGGCTTCGTCGGTGTAGGTCGGTGATGTTAGGATCTCTACCCAATCTGTGATGGATGACTTTTGGGGTGACTGTGGTGGGGACGACGCGGTATGAGACAAGGGTATCTTACGTGGGGTTTCTCGCGGTTGAGCGCAGAGACGGCGAGCTTGAGGGCGGACATGCGAGTATGTACGGGGACACGTTGAAAAGAGCACCGAATGTTATACTACTATATATGGAAATGACATCACTATGGTTGGCATTCACTGTCCTCGGGGTCGTCGTTGACGCGGAGTACCTTTATCCATTCGCGATAACTAAAGTTTCCTTGACGATCCGTAAAGGACCCTTTGAAGAACTTGTCGATCTGAAGGACAGGTGAGGAGAGTAGACGGGTCAAGAAGAAGACGTACCTCTTGTTGGTCCATGTGTTCGCCAACCTCGGCCATCCACCTGCGCATCTCGTCGATCTTGACGACGCCCGAGTCCGACTCGTCGAAACACTCGAACGCGTCCTTGAGGTCTGCCTCGGGGTCGAATTCAAAGAGGCGTTCGCTCATCATGGTGAGGAACATGGTAAAGTTGATACCGTTGTCTGCGGGGTGTGTCGTGGATGCACTTCCAGGACGTGCATCGAGGAGGGTATCGAGTGTAGACTGAGAAGGGGTAATACCTGACAGAGGTGAGACGGGTTCGTCGTCGTCGCTGCACAGACCGACCGAGCGATGCAAACGTCTGTCGTAAATCTTGTTCTGATATCCAACCGTCCTTGTCGTGATCTACGAGCTGAAACGCTTCTTTAAATTGTTGAACCTGAGCCGGTTTAAAAAGCGAAAAAACCCCAGAAGGTTCTCTTCGCGCGCGTGAAGGACAAGTCATGTTTCTCTTGGCAACGTCTTGGCAAATAATCTTGGCAAATAATGGACGACTATTTGAATTTGACCGCTCGTTTTTCAAAAATTGACCACCAAAACGATGACGACGGACGAATACGTCTGCGAATGGTTTTCTTGTTCAAACGTCTTTCTCGACCCAGAATTGCTTTACAATCATCTCTGTAACGATCACATCGGTAGAAAATCGACCAACAATCTTTGTCTCACTTGCAAGTGGAAAGACTGCGGTACTTGCTGCGCCAAGAGAGACCACATCACCAGCCATCTCAGAGGCCAGTCTCTTTCTCTTTCCTCGCGACGACATCTCATCTCTTCACAGTCCATACACCCCTCAAACCTCACGCGTGCGAGGTACGTCGAGGTGCTCGACTACTTCATACGTCTCATTCTCCCCCTAGATCTGCAAGAAATCGTTCAAGCGTCCTCAGGACCTCAAAAAGCACGAAAAGATACACACGGAAGAGCACCACGTCCAGCACAAGCACTCAAAGGCAATCACCGTAAACGATCCCGCATACGTCTCTCGCGTGCGTGGTGATCCAACCCACCACAACGGCGCACTCAACAAGTCCTTCTCCGTCAAGCCCTCCGCAGCAACCCCTGCCCTCCCCCACGCCAGGGGTCACACTGCTTCCACACATGGTATTCCCCTCTTTTCTCGTCTCAACCCACTTTATAACATCTTCCGTAGCCTCTCATTACCCATCCCCTGACCCGGACCAGCACTCCTCCCGCGGCCCCCCTTCCTACGACCTCTTTTTACACAATCAGGTCCCTTCCTGGGACGCCCACAAGTCCCAGCCTGCCCCCAGGAACAAACGTTGTTATGACCATGTCGTTGACGACTTTTTCGCAGACGTGAAAAAGAGAAAAGTCGCCCCCTCTTATGACCCTCGTGCGTCTCCCTCTCTCTACCCGGACATCCCCTCATTCCCCCCGCAGAAATGGCGGAACGTCTCGATGATATCGCTTATGCCCACGATATCTCTCAGGATTTTAATCCCCGCTCCGTCTCCTTTGACGTTCGCACCCCCGAGGAGCTCGCCGCGGTGAACGAATTCCTCGTTACCCTCGGCCGTGATGTCACTGGTTCCGTTCGTTCGACCGCTCATCCTCAGGCACCCTCCGACCGTTTCTCCCCCTCCTCTTACTTTGATCCCGACAGCCTATCACAGCTTGGTCTCGCTGGCATGCCGGGTCTCTCCGCTCCCTCCCAGCTCTTCTCGCATGATCCCGCCTATCCCCATCCCTCTCACTATTCGTCGGCCGCATATCCGTCCCCACCCGCTTCCCTGTCCAGGTCCACCCACCACGCTCACTATCCATATTCGTCTTTGCCCACCCCTCAGTCCGCTGGCCCTTATCCCACCAATCAATTGAATCCTTCCCACAACCGTCCGGCATCGCCGTCGACATCCCATGAGTTTGCGCTCCCTCACCCAACATCCTACTCTCCCCCCGTCTACCCATCCGTCTCCCCTCAAAGTCGTCTCCGCCCCACTCCACCTCTCGATCCTACCTCTCCGCACTCTTCCAGCTCCACCCCTTCTAATGCAACCCCCCCTCATCATCCCTCCCTCCCGGATTCCATTGCACAGTTTGACTATGTTCGTGTACCCCGGGGCGTTGCCCCTCCTGCCCAGTTGGCTGCCCCAGATTATGGCAGAAAACCAATCCATACCATCATCAACTCCCTCAAGACAGCCCCTGGTATAGTCACGGATCCTTCAGAGCCAAACCCCAGCGTCAACACGCACGCCAGTACATCCTCGAGCCTCACTTCACCGTCATCTACCGCAAAGCACTCTTGCTCGCTTGCGTCATCAAGCACACTCTATCCCCTCCTCTTACCCGAGGATGTGGATCTCAAGCTTCCCTCGCTTAAGCCCGACGCCGGTCCACTTAGATTGCCTCCCATCACCGAAATGTATCGGTCTCCGTCTCCCGTCTCTGCCCGCTCACCTGACACCTCCCGCGGATCCACCCCCAGTTCAACGGGATCGTCCCCTGTGCCAACTCACAAGACGCTTTCCCATCTCTGCTCGATCACGAAATCGTCCGAAAACGATGAGCTAGTGGACAAGATCGAGCTGGTTCATCTTCGCAAGGATGTACCCTTGGAAGAAAGGAGACGCCACGCCGAGCTCATCCACCAGTTGCTTGTCAAAATAAACGAGGATTACAAGAAATATTATGGGTCTCCAAAGCCTGAAACCCCCAACTCGTTCACACGCAGTCCATCAGTAGACGTCGAGATGGCTGGTGCTTGAATTACCGTCCCATTCATATGATTTTGCTGTACTATTATGTGTGTTATCTACATGTTGATGCTTTTACAAAGAATGTACTACCGTTCGGGTCCAATAGAAAACTAGGTTCGTTTGAGGGTGAGTTTAATCTTGGGAGTGGCACTCGAGTGCTCAACGTCCTCCATGGCCGAGAGCGGCGGACTCGTCGCGAGAGGTGACGGAACAGCAGCGTTGAATCCAAAGGACGCGTTCTGCGAGGGTTTGTTGAAACCACCAAAGCTCGACGCGCCCGGGGTAGCAGGTGGTGGACTTGTAGCGGACGGTGTTGCCGGGACGG
The DNA here is from genome assembly GCA_038089915.1 of Sutorius australiensis. NCBI lineage: Eukaryota > Fungi > Basidiomycota > Agaricomycetes > Boletales > Boletaceae > Sutorius > Sutorius australiensis. Next base: position 12,246 of record JBBPLR010000087.1, on the reverse strand, counting down.
GCGGAACACCACTGTTGAATTCCGCCCAGCGGGGACACTTGCGATTAGTTTCTGCGAGACCGTTTGAGCATTCAAAAAGTAAAATGGCATGGGAAGCAATCACGCACTCATGTGTCCCATTTGACCGCAATGGCCACAACGGCGCTGCAAAAGAGTGCAGAATGAGCACCCCACAAGGCGGCAAGAAAGACTGGACCGTTACCGTCGTATCTGGTTTCAATGGTCGGCTGAGCTGCATTGGGGTACCCCCTTCCTTTACAATCTTTGCATTCTTGCGGTGCAAGCGTCGTTCCTGGTTCTTTTTCATTCTCGCAATACGCTCCTCCAACCTGATAGGCGGCAGCGTAGATCACTAGAGCGAATAGGCACGTGAAAAGGTAAGACGTACCGCTTCCTGTATCGCTTGTCCGTGTCCACATCCCCCGTCGGCGCGAGGTTATCAGCCAGGGTGGCTTCTTCCTCGATCACATGGCGCGCACGGATATACGCGCGAATGACAGCCGGATCACGGATGATTTCCGTTTGCCATTCATCATCGACCTCAAGAACGATGAGTCCCGGGATCTTGGTCGAATAGAACAATATCACCGACCAAGCGTTTTATTCGCAACACCTTACGGCTGCCTTCAGGACCAATGCTCATTTCTCGATCGCGTTCCAATGACGATCCTCGACTAAAGGCCGGAGAGGTGGGCCGCCCAGGTGCGGGGGACATGGCAGGGGAGAAAGGAGTCTGGGTCTCGATCCTCAGGGACCCTTGTCGCTGCACGAGTTTTTTAGTATCTGGAGGGGGAGCTTCATCCTCGGGCATTAGCTGGGGCTCGTCCTTGCGGCTCAGCGAGTCAAACTGCGCTTTCCATATTCTCTCGATTTCTGACTTGTAGATTTGTTGCTGTTCAGCGACGTTATACCTGTGAGCAGATTTCGGTCGATTTTCAGCCTCGGCTAAAAGTGACGTGAATACGGATTCGCATCAGAAATCAACTCGCATACCAAGCTTTTGTTCATAGTCCTCGCCGGCTTTCACAAAAATATCCTTCATGGATATACGAATGAAACTGAATGCTTCTCCCCTGCCACTGGGATCACCATCGCCGTGCAGCCGAAGCATCGCCTTGGCTTGGGTGGCAAAAAGAAAATTCTTGGTCGTGATCCATGGTGCAAGTTGCTGCTCTATCGAAAGCTTGGATTCGCCTTCATCATCCTCCGTTTGCTCCGCGGATTGCGTGTACCCCAGATCCTGCAAGTGGCGTTGCCCGACCTGCATGCTTTCCATCAGGACAACCTGTTCCGGTCCGACCATCTTGAGCATGTCGGTATCGCTTGGGATGGTAACGGTTGCCTTGAGGCGCCAAAAACCTTGGTGGGGTCCTCGGCGGTGGTACTCCATGAACTCCTTGAGTCTTTGTCGCATCTGAAGCTCGTTTTGATCTGGAAAGTACTTCATCAACCGTGAAATCTTGAGACGCTCTTCGGCACTCTTTCTAAGGAGCTTGAACGCTATGATCTGCAGTCTGTATTTGATGGTATTTGTAATTTTTCGCGAGTGAGGACCGGGAACCTCTGTAACAGGGTACGTCTGTCCAATCACGAAAAGGTTCTTGATCTCCCGCAGGAAATATCTCGTATCCCCTTTCGTCGTGCTTCTAAAGAAGCCTCAATAAGCGGGACCGGACGTAAAGTGACGAGGCCTCTGTACCTGACAGCAAGAAAATCCGTATGATAGGGTTTGTGGCGGAAGAGGGGTGCGCGCACAAGGTTGTTGTAGAGAGCAGGGAAGGTTTGTCCAGGATAGACGTAACCAAATTTCATGAACGGTGATTCGTCCTGTGGTTCAAGCACAAATGGGACACCAAGGTCGAGCTATAGAGGATCGTCCACGTCAGGGACCGTATTTACTATCAGCCGAAACTTACCCTCGGCATGTGTTCATCTTTCTCGTCCTTTTTGCGATAATAATTGACGAGTATGTTGCCCATACCAAAGTTTGGTGTAATGGGCGGATGCTCCTCCTGTAATAAGTGAGCCCGCATTCAAGCCAGAAGACGGCCGGGGTAAAGCATACAGAGTATTCCCAAAGAACAAAATTGCTGGTATCTTTGAGAGTTAGATCGCTCGTCTTGCGGAGTCCCTCGCCAATGTTGCCGCCTTTCCCGATCTTTCGCCCTGCTTTGTCCTTTTTCTTCTTCGCGGTTCGCACTTTGCTGAAACGAATTTCGATATTCGTGGGGAACTGCAAAGCCGGTCGATGGAAGGAACGCGCTTCTTGTTTAGAAAGCCGGGTCTTGTACTGAGGGTCGTAATGTCTAGTACGCTACAGATAACATTCTTGGAAAAACTCACAAATGGTAACTGAAGTTTCTGCGCAGGGTACGCATGTTCTACAACCAGTTGACCAAAAGTCTGACGGACACGATGTCGACCGCCTTCTTTAGCAACTTCGTACAAGTGATCGTTTGAAAGATTGAATTTATCGCGAGACTGTGCATTGTCCGCTCTTAACCTCTTTCGCGGCCTGATCGTTTCTACACCTGAAAGCTGTTAGCGTCGGCTCACCATAAAGCCATTCAAAACATACTTGTTGGGCGCTCTTCGACCGCAAAATCCTCTTCGTTCAGTTCCAAATGACTGAAGTCACGGAACGGTGCACCAGGGCCCCATATGATGCTCTGCGTCCAAGCACCCGACTCGAGGGATTTGTTCGCTGGGGTAGTTAAATTATCCGTTTCTTGGGTTGGAGGTCGAATGATCTTGCCGGGTCCGTAAATGATATCCTCTTCCCAGTTAGACAACAGCACAAGATCGAAGCTTCTGTCATGAAGAGGAAGCGTTATAGGGAGCGCCGAATTCTCGCGTTCCTATGAGGTATAAGCAACGTTGAGGAAAGAGTCAATACCGCCATTACCTCGATAGCCTTCACTAAATCATTTTCGATGCTCCCGGCAGAAACAGCTTCCTCCACGCGCTTGCTCTCGTTCTGACGTTGAGTATCGCCAGCAACAGCCTCGAGAAAGCCTCGAGGGACATCCCTCTTGCGCGGATAGATGCTTTCGGCTGAACAAAATCAACAAATATGTTTTGCAAGCGAAGCAATCGCTTCACTGACCGATGAGGGGCCGCTTTGTTATTCTTGACTTCTTCCTCGTGTAGCCACTGAATAAGTCAGAGAAATCAAGAACCCTGCCCTTTTCGAAGCCAGGGAACCGCTCGTAAACCGTCTTTGGTCTCTCGACTAGTCGCTTCACGATCTTTGTGCGCTTTCCCTTGAGGCGCATAGAGATTGGAGACTGGGCTTCGACTTTAACGATGTCACCACCAAAGGACTCGCTCTCAAGTTCCCTATCCACTTCATCCTCGTAGTCCTCGCCTTGATCCACGCCAACAGCTTCTTCGTCTTCTTCCCATTTGTCACTATAGATCTGTGAGGCGTCCAACGTAGGTACCCCGGTAATTCCAAGGCTGCTGGTGAGGCCATTGCTGGTTGGCAGAGACAAGCCTTGAAGAACGTTGTTGAGTGAAAAACCCGTGAGAGTCGAGATGACATCTGTCTCTTCCTGAAGAAGCTGTATGCATGAGAACTAGCTCGAGTAGACGGTAAACGTACTTGATTGTTCATGTCAGACCAGAGTTGGTCGTCGTGGGCGGAGCAATGAATGCCTGACGTAATACTAATGGACGCACGCGGCGCCTCGCACTTTGCACCTCTACTTCCATCATGTCTATGCCCAAGGAAACCTCAGAAAAGCTGGAGGCGAGTACCCACGTACGATTCACGTCTGATACACTGACAATCATCAAGGCCTTCCGGGCTGGTGTTGCCTCTATGGCGGAAGACATTGTCTTTCGCAATTTCCCAGCCAAGGTGAGTGTGCTTCACACAGCAATGACGCCAGTTACTGAGTGCTACTTAGACGATGTGCGAATCACCTAGTATAATTTTTTGACGCTAGCTAACACCATATAGCGAACTATCGAACATCATTGAGGGCGCGAATGCCCAAGACTCACCTTATAGCATGTCACACGCCCATGCATCTACGGATGTGCGAGTGTATCCACCACCTGGTACATCCGACGCCAATGGCCCTTTTTCGAAGCGGAAACGTGTAGAAGATGGTGTTGCGCCATTAATGAATGATGTCGCGAACGCGAGGTATCCCGAACTTGTCCATGCTAATAAGCATATCTTGAAGCTGCAAGAAATTATTAAAGCAGAATGTGCACAGCTGTCTGAATCTTGCGTGAGTTAGCTTGGCTGCTTACTCCCATCACACGCTTAGGCAGATACAGGACAAGGTCAAGCTATGGGTTAACCTGACAATGCCAAAGTGGGTTTGAGGCTAGTTAGTGAGCGCCCCATGCATGCTGATCCTCCACCCCAGAATAGAAGAGTGGGTTTTCATCTGACACATTTATTTGTTGTCTCTAAATTTCTCGTCTCACTTCAGTGGCGATAACTTTGGTACGTGCCATCGATTTTCTTTTGATTGTATCGACTCACCGCACGATTGACAGGTGTTCAAATACAAGAAGGTAACTGTCCGTGGTTAATACAAACTACATCCTCATGTTCTTCCTAGAGGTTCTTAGCGAGCTGCTCCGCTCCCAAGAGAGTGCATACACTATCCGTGACAGCGTCCGACAAAATTATTTGGCCCGAGCTAAGATATGCACAAAGCTCATCAAGTATCCCAACGTCGAAGATTACACGGTTAGTTTTCAAGCATCACGTGTAGTCAATGCTCATCCACCCATAGCTTGCCTTGAAGGAGCACGACGAGAAGCAGTTATTCTTTGCCCGCCAGAACCTCGTTGACATTAGAAACGTTTACGCCGTGATAACAGACATCTTGCACAAAAATATTGCAAAGGTGAGCGGAGATATGCTTGCAGAATTTCATTAAAATAACTCTTGACAGATCCGCTCACCGAGGGGGAACAACAGAGCTGGACTATACTGATGGTTTGAGGTGGACGTTGCTTCATTCTTTACCGTTAATTTACGCAGTATCATAACGTCAAATGTGAGAATGAAATAGACGCAGTCATCCGGGGTTACTCCCTCGTTATTAGCCAAGTCATCTCCTAGGTACTTTTGTTCTCTTGAGACTGTTCTACTTACACCGAGATCGTTTTGAAGATGTTGAAGCCATCCAAAGCAGTGCTGATAACTGCTCCTGGAATCTGAGGATGCCAATGGATTTCCTTTACGTCCTTCTGCCCCTGATGAATGAAGAGCAATTGGGGTGGAATTTCCCGACTGCCCTCTCGCGTCTCATTCATCGATGTACCGACTTCCTCGTCATCCTGTTCAACCCCCAGGTCCCAAAGTGTGACTTGGTCGTCAGCGCCTGACGCAGCAAATATCGAGTCCTCCGCTGGGTGCCACTCGATCGAGGTTATAGGATCAGTATGCCACGTAAATGCGGCAACCGGAGTGGGGACGAGGTGACGTATTCTAAGAGATAATGAGTCAGCTCTTTCCGTGGGGATGAAAGAGGCTACTCACCCTGGCTTGCTAACATTCCGGAGATCCCATACCTTGACGGCACCGTCATCACCACCGCTGATTAACAAGTAATTCGTACACCTGTTCCAGCTGATGACATTCACATCACTTTCGTGTGCAGGATCAATACCGGTGATGCTTCGTCGTCCTTTACTCCTCACGTCCCATATCTGAATGCTATGATCGGCAGAACAAGATGCAAAGACGGTGGGTTCTGACGGACTCCATTGGATATCCTCAACACTAGACGTATGAGATGCGAAAGGCTGCGCGAGAGCATTAAACCCAGAGGGCGTCGAGGTGGTAAGGTGTATCTTTGAGTGGATGTCTCCTGTAAGCAACCTGAGCGCTGACGGGTTCGTTGCTGCTGACGCGGCCCAGTCCATGGCAAACCCTTCGGCAAGTCCATGGGAATTGATTGTAAATGTTGGCTTATCCGTCCGTGATTTTTCCCAAGAGTATCCAGGTACATCGAGGGACTCTATAAGCGGTCGGATGTCCCATATATGAACCTTGCCAGTTTCGGCCCAGGTTGCGGTGTAATATGGTTGGGAGACGTGAACCAAAGGTGTAGATGGCGGAAGGGGTTGGGCACGGACGCGATTGACACCGCCATTGTGGGACACGGAGCGAAACTCGAGAACGGCATCTTCATCAAGACTGTCGTCGTCGTCGTCGTCGTCATCGTCATCGTCATCATCTGTATTCATCGGTGATTAGATGCGGAATGAAAAATCCGAGGCAGACAACAAACCTCCATCTCTTTGAGTACGGTGTAAAGAGCTCATCTTGAAAACAGACAATTCATTTTGATCAGCTCTGGCAGCCTGCGTCCCAGCGACGACATATGCAGTTGCAGGATATTTCTGCCGTTCGTCGCCAAGGCTATCCCGTAAGACGTCAAAGGACAAGCACGACCAGGTAACATCCATCGAATGGCGCATGATGTAGACCGAATCATCTGGCTCAAGTATTTCGTCTTTCGCCAAAATATGGATACCAGGTATGAAAGCCTCGAGCCGCTGTGGCCGCTCCTCAGACTCTTCGACAGCGGGGAGAACCTCATCCACGTCCATTCCTGATAGAAAAGTACGACGAGATGTGTTACAAAGCTGTGAAATACGAACACATCAGTGGCTATTACTCGTACCGTCGGGTGCATCAGCATCTACGACATCCTCGTCTGATTCGAGCTCATCCTCCCATGCGTCTTCGAAATCGCCGATGTCGTCCATCGAGGGGTCATTACGTTTTTCGGGTAAACGTGGAACTTTTGCGTTGACGAATCCGTCAGATGACGGGTCTGTCGCAGAACGCTTGACCATTCCGACTTGGTTCGATAAAAGGTACAATGGGTATATCGATCAAAATTCAATAGATCACGTGATCAAGGGTCAGGGGTCACTATTACCAAATAAATGTGGGAAAGTCAAATCGGCGCTCAGAGTTTGATATATTTCATACTCCGACAGTCTCCCGTGCCGAGCGTTTCGCGTCATCCTCCGATCGTGAGTCGTACGCGTCAAGCCATTCCTATAAAGAGCGTCCCTAACCGAATACGTTCCCCACCATTCCTCTCATCATGTCCACACAAATCATCCTTCCAAACGGGTACGTTCCCTTGTGCCTTGCAGCCCAAATGTCCTTATCGTTTTCTAGTTTCGGTTATGTTCCTACATCTCTTATGTCCCTGGGTTGGGTACTTGTCTGGCAGACGTTCCTCGTAGGAAAAGCGCGCAAACGTGCTGGCATTGCGTACCCGCAACGTACGTGCATCGCTCTTAACTTGACTGGTCGCTCACTTTACCCAGTATATGCTGAACAAGCAGAGGTCAAGGCTAATCCAGCGGCCATGGAATTCAACTGTACCCAGCGTTCGTCGTCCTTGTTTGACCATGTAATGCTGGCTCACTCATCCTTCAAGGGTCCCACCAAAACACGCTCGAGGTTGCACCTATCGTCACTCTATCGTGAGCCTATCTTCACCTTGTTTCCGCTTCGATTCATGTAACACTTGCGCAGCACGCTTGTTTTCGGCCTGAAGTGCCCTCATGCTGCCGCAATGATGTGCGGTTCATTCGTTGTAGGACGCATCATCTATACCCTGGGTTATAAATCTGGAAATCCAGCCCGCGTACGCGAATCAGACTTGCAGTTCTTCGTCTTGTTGGCTCACTAAACACCCAGCGAGTACCCGGGGCTTTCGTCGCGAACTTGTCCATGATTGGTAAGACCGTGACTCGTGACGCGTGAGGGACAGTTTTGATCCTTTCGACAGGGCTCCTTGGCAGCGCGTCTTATGCGGCGTACCTTCTTTGGCCTTGATTCATCAAATATAGACTATTGTTGACTAGGAAAAATGGTAAGATATAATGTAATGAAAAGAATCTACCCCATTACGTCCATTCCCCAGATGTAAATGCATAGTTGTCATCCATACCACTCGCACAAAGTGGCATGCGAATTTGTTTGCTTAATGACTCGTTGAGCGAACTGTACGACATGTCAAATCTAAATGTGAAGATATTCTCTTCTCCGTAAAGAGATAAAGAGATTATCGCAAGACTTGACGTGTGACCGAGTGATGATTTGTTGGGCGTAAATACTCCTAATACACACCTTGTGGCATCACCATTCTGCACGAACGGAATAGGGAGACTTCCTGCATTTTCCATGTCAGAATCTCCTCGCCGTCTCTCATTCCCTTCATCCTCAGAGGAATTCGCCCTGCCTTCGAATAAACCGCATGTCACCCCCCTCGCAGATGATGGACCGACCAGCCCATTGTTTCTCCGTTTTCGTCGACCGTCGCTGCTTCCCAAGTCGTCGAGTTGCTATGCAGAGAAACGCATCTATAGTCCGCTTGCCATATCTTTCACCATGTCGTCAAGTAGGCATGGAAGCACTAACGGAGAGGAATCAGAAAGTGACAGAGAGCGCATGTACACCGAAAGTTCACCATCAAGTAGCTCGGGAAATCCAACGCCTCCCATCGTTATGCCAAGCGAAAATGACACAGAAGAAACCCGAGACGAGAACGATAAGGAGCCCTTGAACCCGTCAACTCCACCATCAAGTCGAAATCTGAGCGTGCTCGACAGTGAATCCCTTTTCAGCTCCACTGCGGTCGGGTCCAGGCGCTTGACGTATCCGGTGAGTAGTATTATCGTACGCAGTCACTTGCGAACCTTATCAACCTCTCTTCACGGCTGTGAAGTTAAAAACTCCAAGGATATTGAACTTGCTGGCCGAGGCTCACCCCGAAGAGAATGAAGTTAAATCCGAAGCTGCTTTCCAACGACTCCTGGCATCCTGTTCTGACTTTCCATTGCAACCTCGCACGCCACGCGCACCATCCGACAGAGGGCGATACCCAGAAGAAGCGGGTGGTGAAGAAGTGCATGCGGAAGGGTCGCTAAGTGATGACGATGACGATGACGATGCGGTGTTCATGCTGGACCCTCAAGGCGAACATATGCCCACAAAACCCTGTACCCCCGCCCAAAGTGTGAATGGAGATGACCCTTCTACATCTCTTATGGGGAGTCCTATGGTAATGGCGATGGACGTGGATGCTGTATGGGATTGTCCCCTGTGCAGCCACGAGGCTCATTTTCTTCTTAGCCTTTGACATCGCCATCGATAACCTCAACGCCAGCCTCAGTGCAGTGGCGGTACACACCACCCCCGACTACTAGTGCTGTCCGCTCGAACAAACGAAAATGTGAGTATCATTATAAGCGACAACGATGATGTTCACACGTGCATACAGTTGACGATCGGTATGACCCATACCCTACCGCAGCGAAACGAAGAGCGGTGTCTCCTTCAATATCTTATCTACGAGAATCTCATCCATCATTACCTTACCCCCGTACCCCGAATGGGAGACCCTCACTTCCCATCCCTTTGTCTATTCCGATGCCAGCATCCTGTTCGGCGGCCTCATCTCCGACCATTACCGGATTTCCGTTCTCCAGTTATTCGAATTCCCGACCGGTAGGAATTGGGTCGATGAGTGTATCTTCGAGCCCTATTCTCCGACCTACGATAGGACTGGCGAGCCCGATTCCACGACATAGGCGGGCGTTGGATGGCGAGGAAAGGGACGTTGAAGGGGCCGGGGAGGGTGTTAATTGTCTGACGCTTGGATGACCCTGACGCTGCTCATGGCAACACGCCGTTATTGTCCCATCGCTTCCTCAAGGCCTCAGGGACGGGGCATGATGAGGGACGTGATATTGTGGTACTATGCGTTACAATAACTTCGGCATCCATGTAACTTCGGCAGTCACAGGACGTCACCATTCGGGTCACACTTGGTCACACTGGCAAAATTATTCTGCGCTTAGCTGCTGCACTGACCGACTTGTAGAGACCACTTGCAAGGCCTTGTAATCCAGCCTGTATCTGTGACTTGTATGTTGGGTCTGAGGTTGATCAATGTTTTCCTGTGCGGCATCCACCATTCGACCTGCGAAGACGAAGCAGCGCCATCCGCCGGCCCGGAGATCACTCACAACAGCTGCTCGGCACATTTGCGGCAGCCCATCAGAATTTCAAACTCAGCTGCGGCACTGTCCGGTGAGTGACACCAAAGTGACGACTGAGCGTGAGTCTGCGTGACTACCCAGGTTTTAGCTATCTTATTCATTTCTGCTTTGATTGTACTCGTTCAACCTCGCAGACGTCTAGAATACATACTAGATTTATTGTAGCTGTGTGGACAATGAATATAGTATGCAGAATTGTGTATTCTGCGAAAGTGCCGAAGTTACATGGATGCCGAAGTTATTGTAACGCATAGTAGACTACACTTGCCCTGCATACTTTCCTTATTTGGACATTACCGTTAGTAACCCACTCGCTCCTGCTTTCCTGCAGTCTCGTACCGACTGGAGGCAAGCTACAATACCCACTCTCACTAGTACAACTAGATACTTACCGCACACAGTCCTGATGGACCATTTCTCTAGCTCGACGATCTCTAACGCCCACGAGGGCGGTTAATGTTCTCTAGGCCGCTTGCAGCCGCCTCAAAGCCGTCGTTAGCGGGGATAAATTAACCAGACAATGGCAGTTCTATCACTCTCTTTGTCACCCTGTCAAATACGAACGTCTGCGGAGCGGGTCCTCAAAGCCGTGCGGTCGATGGTCCGGGAGTTAGTTTCGCAGCATTCAAACATCCGGTTTCGGCAACGCATATCTTGGTTCGATACACGCCATCTTACACGGTAAGCTACGCTACGAAATTGAACAATGTAACTAATGTTAGCGAAAGGTGTGAATATACCTAGGTTACCCATCAATGTGAGTATGGTGCTCGGGTTGCAACATGCGCACATGTTTATCTTCGGTATGTAACGGTGTTGCCCTAATGGAAGCTCAAAAACTCACCGGCCAAGCTTCTGGTACGATCATCGCTCTGGCGCTCCATTTCATCCTTGCGGAGCTCGTGCTCGTCTAGTTAGCTTCACTGCCGACTGGTCCTCTTTGGCTCAACATGTTCGTCTTGTTGGTACACTATTCCCTGCCCCTCAGGAGGTCCTGAGTTGCTGCAGAATTCACCATTCCATCTTCTGGCCCGCTTTGCTTCCCAAGCTCCTCTGGGTACTTCCCATCCGCCGTTTCCCCGATTCTCTCGGCACCGCTAAGTTTGGCATTGCGGCTCACTGTGGCCTATACCCGGTACAGCGGGCGCACGGCCACCCCGTATTTATCTTTCGGTCGGGTGGGATAAAAACAGTGAGGTGATGTGTCCGGTGAGTTAGTGTTCTCCGTCGAGGCACACCGGTTACTCTCTTTGGCTATCGTTACCAACCACACCCGGGCCGTAGGCCGCTGCGTCTGCGTGTTCGTGGACGACAAATCCATTTTGTTCGACAGTTAATTTGTCGCCTGTGTGTTTATTCCGTCTGTTACATGTTTCGTCCGGCGCTTCGGTTCATTTCCGTGGCCGGCACGTTTCGTCGCCGTTCTGTCCGGATACCCAAGTGTCACTTCTCGACACTCGGCCGTGCGCGTGTGATCGGATACCAGAAAAATTGAGCAAAGCTGGACGATGCTCAACTGCGAACAGTTCCGGTGGGTCGAAATTTTTAAATTGACGCTCGAAGCGGGCCGCAGGACCAGTGCTGACTCCGCTTTCGATTCTAACCTACCATATAGTTATCCTCCTTGTCAAAAAGGGGGAAAGCGCAGGCGACTGGATGGATCGGAAGCTGTGACAGATCTTTTATTCGTGTCTATCTCCATTCCTTGTGGCATCATTGCAGATGAAGGAGAAAAATTTATTCCGATTCCTAATAATGCAAGTCAGGAGGCGCCTCTGGAATCGGGCACCAGCGTCCACTCGTCGCCACATTTGGGATCGCTCTCCGATTTTGTACTTAAAGCTTTACCCGGGCACGTATTCTCTCAAGTCACCCCTCATTCCTCGTGCAACATGGTCTCCAGATCCATTTACCTCAATCCTAACAAAACCTGGACAGACCTCAGAGTCTGTGCTGAACGTTCATTGTTCTACCAGCATATGGGCAAACGTGTCCTCGTTGTCGGTGGAAGTGTCACCGGCCTCACGTCCGTATCCCTGCGATCGATGTATCCATCGTGCTGATAATTACTCGGCTTTGCAGCACAGCTTGGTTGCTTCTCGATCTCGGTTACGATGTTACAATTATCTCAGACCGCTACGCACCTGCAACACCCAGCGTCACTGGCCAGATCGCAGGTGCTTT
>JBBPLR010000086.1:0-58647 GCA_038089915.1 Sutorius australiensis | reverse complement strand
TGAGTACATGCGCACAGCGCATGCGATCATGGTCAGAGGGCAATAGCCCCTGAGCATATGTGCGAGATTGGATCGCAGATCCAATCGTGAACTCTATAATAAAGTAAACGAGTGTATACAATACCTCATGTAATGCGTTCAATCAGTAGGGCTAGCCTAGGCCGATAAGATAAGATCGCAGGACATAGTGACTGGATCGCATCGAGCATCTAGTGGCACTAGTGGTCCTATGGATCTTAGTAAAGTGTAGCATCAAGCTACTGATGGTAAGCGCAGTCGAGCGCTAGATTGCGCAAGAATAGGGGTCAATATGTAGACCTGTAACACTATGGATCCTAGTAAAGTGTAGCATCAAGCTACTAGTGATAAGCGCAGTCGAGCACTAGATTGCGCAAGAATAGGGGTCAATATGTAGACCTGTAACATTTATCATATGAACTATTAGTATATCTATCAGATCTACCATACATGGGTGTACATAGAGTGTTACAGGTCCATTTTAGTGCCATTCTAAAGCCCCTATATTCAGGTTAGACACCCCTAAGCAAGGGCTAGACACTCTACTAAGGCTTGAAGCCTTAACCCAAGTTCCCAGACCTCTAGTGCCACTTAGATGTGCAAGCACATTCCAGTCACTAAACTCTACTATCTTATCAGTCACATGGTATTGATTACTATTGTTGACATTATTATAGAGTTCAGGATGCACATGGCATCACTGGATCTAGATCAGGTCTCATCTGATCTTAGGGACCTGGACTCCCCCATGTCTACCATGAGGCCACTGCCTCAACATGCCTTGAAGGAATGTATGATCTTCCATTCTGCCACACCTCATATAGGCAGCAAGTATTTAATGTGATAGGGGCTGTACCCCTTTCTTCTATGCACACATGTATTGCATGCATGTTCTCTCTTCCATTCTTATTTATTAAACTTCCATTCTACATAGCCTTGAAGGCTATGTCTATGCTTTCATTCTGAGGCTCTGAAACCTCATTGCAACCTCAAGGACTAATCCCTTATTTAGTTGTACATCTATAGATTAGATTACAACATATGTAAATGGATCTCTGATATATATACCAGGGATTCTAGCTGGGTTAATCCCCAGTCTAGTTCACTTTGGATTTCCTTCCATAAGCCAGTTGGATACTTTCCCAGTCTCCACTAGTACTTAGGGCATAAGAAGCCCCCAAGTCAAGCTCAGAGTCATGTACTTGTCACTCCCCTTGCCTAGCAAGCTCAGGCATCCCAGCAAGCAGTCCATTGGCCTAGAGGTTTGGGTTGTTTCAGTAACTATGTGAAGAGATGGAATCACAAGGCTATGTTAGAGAATAGCCTTTGGAGGATGAGTCCAAATTGAAAAAGGGGAGAGTAAAGGCAAAAAGAAAAGAGTCAGAATGAATCATAACATCTACTGGATTCTATGAAGGTGATGTCTATGATCCAGATGACAGGAAAGTTGGATTGTTTCAAAATCATACAGTCATGTGAGTAAGTTATGCTTCTATTTTCAGTGCCATCACTACTTACTACCTGAAACAACCCAAACCCCTAGGCCAGTGGGCTGCTTGCTGGAATGCCTGAGCTTGCTAGACAGGGAAGTTACAAGTACATGACTCTGCTTGACTTGGAAGTAAGGGCTACTTATGCCCTGAGCACTAGTGGGACTTGAGGAAGTATCCAACCAGCTTATGGAAGGAAATCCAAAGTGAACTAGACTGGGGATTAACCCAGCTAGCACCTCTGGTATATATATCAGAGATCTATTTACATATGTTGTAATCTTCCCTAACCAAGGTTTAAAGTGTAGACATGATCATGTACCATCAAGGTGTGAGCAAGAGATAAAAGATAGGGATCATGCCTAAAGGCCCTAAAAAAGGCTAGACTCAAGAAATGATGTACATATGAGTCCAAGGTCATCCCAAGCATAGGATAGACCTGTGAGTCCATAGAGCTTTGGAAAAGACTCCAGAAGGTGAACTAGACTGGAGGACATCCAGCTAGCTACCCAGCTTTATATACTATCTACTCCATGTACACCTGTGTGCAGTAGATCTATAGATAGGAGTACATACAGTGGCTCAAAAAAGCATCCCAATGTTGGGTCATTATGGAAAGATTTGATATTTGTAAGAGAACCTGAAGGAATCAGCTCATACTCTTGTGGGGTCCCTGATAGCCCTAACCCTCACCCTGATATTGAGTGTTTGGTCATGTGATTTGGTTGCCATGGCATGGAGATATAACCATTTCAAAATGATGTGTCATTGGGACACTTTTTTGAGCAACATTTCTATGATACAATTTTAGTATTTAGCATGCCCTCCCTTTACCTTTATCACTGCCCCCAGCCTCCTAGGCATGCTTTCTATCAGCCTTCCACATCCCTCAACCTCTATCTTTCCCCATTCCACTACAATTCTTCCCCAAAATTTGCAAACCCCTCTAGGTGGTATTTTATAGAAATTGAGCTTCTTTTTGAGGATTTGCCAAAGATATTCAAATGGACTGAGGTCCAGATATTGGGCTGGCCAGTCAAGGACCTTGATTCTTTTAGAGTCAAGCCAATTCCTAGCTGTTTTGGAGGAGTGCTTGGGATTATTATCTTGTTGAAAGATAATGTTCTCCTTAGGAATTCCTGAATACATCTTCCCAAAAGCTCTTGTCTGAACACAACCTTCACCTGTGTGACCTACAGTGCTTTTGCTGGCCTTGGGTCATTTTTTTCAGCTAAGATTTGTGGTCTGAGCATTCCATCACTTCAACCATTGAGCATTGAGCATGGTTGGGAGTTAATGAGAGACATGATACTCAAGACAACTTGGAAGCCCCAGGGCCAGATAAGGGATGACTCCTTGATGAACATGATGCTAGTCTACTCGGTTTGCTTTGCATTCACCCCCAGAAACCAGCCTCACCATCACCTAACCAAGACACAACACATGATGCATGATGCACAAAAGAGTGGTGAGTGTGTGATGGTATTAGACTATATGGAGTGATGTGCAACAGCTCAAAGTGTCTAGTGTGGGCAGAGAACAATGCACAATGCCATGTAGAAGCTGAAATCAGGTCAGACAAAAACACAGAATAACATCACATTCGGTGGACATGAAAAGCAGGAAATGGAGGTAGGGCGTTGGTGAAAGATGGGAAGATGGTGAAACAACTAAAGCAATAAGGGAAAAAAAATGCAAGCGTGTACCTGTTAAAGACCGTACGTGATAACTCGCAAGACGACAGCATGACTAGCGTGCACGTCCAATCTCGTTCCGTCGACGAGCGCTTATATCTATGGTCTCGGGGCAGTCCGGGATCTACATGCATACCCCAGCTAATAGCTGATCTCGCCTACATCATCCCGTGCGCTATCTGGGCCAATTGCTCCGCCATTTGTGGATAGTTCCGGGTAAACTGCAACTGTGCTTTGCTTGCCTACGAGAGAGTTGACATAATGGAGAGAAGATGGGTTACGTCGACTCACCTCGAGATATGTCAGTGCAGCAGTGATCTCTGCTTCCCCTCTCGCCATCTCGACCTGCTTTTCGAACCAGGTGATCGCAACATCGATCTCACTCTTTTGCAGGGCAAGTTGTGCAAGGGTAGCAACGGCAGGCTCGCACGAAGGGTCGAGAACAAGCGCCTCGCGGCAGAGCGCCTCCGCGGCTGGAAGATCCTGACGCCACTGGAAGATCGCAAGCGCTTTGTTGACGAGAGGTAGTGGATTGGGAGGGGAACTAGTCATTTGAGTCAGCTTCAAAGGAGCAGCAGAGGGCGAAAAAACTGACTTGGTTTTCTCAAGTTGGATTGCCCTGTCAAACTTCTCAACGGCATCTTGGAAGCGTTGTTGGTCCAGCAAGAGTTCACCGCTATGAACGAGTCGATTAGGCCCCCTCTTGACATGACATCGACGAAACATACTAGTAGTTGCAGACTTCGCCCCTTGAGGGGAACGCCGTCATCGTCCGTCGGAAGGTCGCCATGCTGTTCGCAAGGTTGCCCAACTTGTACTGTGCAACCGCAAGCTGAATATGCGAGAACACGAATGACGGGTCGAGCGTCGACGATTTCGTGTAGTTGGTCGCAGCAGACAAGAAATCGTTCGTGATGAAGAAGACTAGACAGAGTCAAGGTAAACACTTGGGTAGAAACGGGACCAACACACCCTGTCCTCGGTGGTAGTACACATCAGGATCGTCCTCGTTGATCTTGATCGCATCGTCGAAGCACTTCATCGCCTGCGCATTGTCACCCTCTTCCATATGCACGCTCGCAAGTTTCACTAGCGATTGTGTGAACGATGGAGAAAGAGCAAGAGACTCGAGCAGGTCGGCTTTGGCGCCATGAACATCTGCAGTGAGGAATCTGCGAACTGCCGTCAACTCAGAGAAAGGGGTGACACGATCAACATACTTGAATGTCCCCCTCAAGTTGAGGGCCTCGGCGCGACCAACGTCCCACGATATCCCCTGTTCAAGCGCCTCGCTGATAAGGGCGAGTGCATGTGGGTAGTCAGCCGCTTCAAGGGCGTCGAGTGCCAGCAAGAATGTTTCGTCACCCTGCGATGGGGTCTCCGGAAGCGCAGGATGTGGGCCTGCGACTAATCAATTTACCAACCAAATGTCGTGAGTCAAGAACTCACGTTTCCGGAAAGCAGCGAAATACGCCGAGATGAACGTTTGTGAAGGCAGGCGGGGCTCCCGGGTCTATTTGTGGGGTGAGAGATGCGATTTGAAAAGATGGCAAGTCACCCACGGCTAGAATGGATTTTGCCTTTTCGGTTGCAAGCTTCTTCAGAACACGCTCCACCGCTTGTGCGGCTGTCTCGTTTTGGAACTTTTCAAGAATTGTTGCCGCGGTGAAATCTGGAAGAGGAAATCGAGCTCGGTACCGACCATATCCTGCCAAGAGGAAGACAGACCTCTCAGAGCTTCCTCGTAGCGGTTCAAGGACTCGAGAGCGGTTGCCCGCCTGTTGAGTGCTTTGACGTAGCTGGGGTCCTGACGAAGCGCGTCGTCGCAGTCTGCCACGACCCGCTCGTATTCCGGAGGAGACATGTACATGTAACCTACACGGGACTCGTAAGCACGAGTGCGCACGAATGGCAAAAGACGGACATGCTGCTCGATTACTGTAGAACACGGGTTCCGGTCGCGGCGAAACCTGAATGGCTTGAGTGTAGAGGCTAACGGCCTGTTCGAACTTGCGGGCCTGGTATAGGGAATTGCCCCGTGTCTTGAGCGACGCGGCCTGTTTGACGCGTTCCTGTTGAGAACGAGTGAGCCGCCGTACGGTTGAACCAAGAGGAGACGGACCTCGAACGGGAGAGCAGCTATCTGCTCGGCGGACAGTGGTGCATTTTCTGCGGCACGGTGAGGTAGGGTGTGGTGAGATGCTGTATACGCACCGTCGACCTCCTCGACCTTGGGTTTTACTTCCTCGATGATGGATCCATCTGGGTCGTTGGTGGTCCTTTTCTTGGACTTTCTGTCTTTTGACTTGCCCTTGCCGGGAGACGGTCGAGCGGACGAAGCATAATAAACGGCGCCGGCAGCGACGAGTGCAGCGACGGTCGCGACGAGTATTGCACGCCTATTTTCCGAGACAAAGTCCTGAATGCGGTCAACGTAGGACTGAGCTGGATCTGGGTGAATCGAGGTCGGTGCCATAGCGAAGACGAGGAGGAAAGCCGTTCAAATTTGTGTGAGGAGCACACGTGTTGTTGATTACGTCATTGGGTATATATCTAACACGAACATCCGCCAAACCCGTCTCCACCCGTCTCTACCAAATCGATCGTGCCCGGCATACCTTCCCGCACGCTCTTCCCCGTCTCGGGCGTCACCGGTGCCCACAGCTCTGGGGTCTCCAGTATCTTTGTCACCAGGTCCTCGAACACCTCCCGCACTCCAACCGCCGTCTTGGCGGACGCCTCGAGGAACAGTGCGTCTTGCCGTGCTGCGAAAACCGCCGCTTCGTCGGTGGACACTTGTCGCGAGTACTCCTGCAGAACGTCAAGACATCGTGTGGTGTGATCGATCAAGACACACCTTGTCCAGTTTGTTGCCGACGATGATCTTGGGAACCGTTGTCGACACGTAGGTATCAATTTCTGTAAACCACTTGGGCAGTGCATCAAACGTTTCTCGGTTGGCGACGTCGTACACTGTCCCGCAAGATGGTTAGATCAACACGAGCACCACAACGTTGCACGGACCTAGAATAATTCCCTGTGCGCCTCGATAATATGATGATGTGATGGTCCGAAATCGTTCCTGTCCTGCTGTATCCTTGGGGAGAATTCAGTTGGTCAGGCAGAGGAGAAGGGAAATGGACCGACCCATATACTAAGCTTCACTTTCCGTCCGTTCACTTCCATCTTGTGAACCTGTCGTATGTCGTTAAGAGACGATCCAAAGTATTCGGAGCTACCTCGCCTAGCATTTACTCACCCGAAAGTCGACCCCAATCGTAGCAGTCGCTTCATCCTCGGGTATCCATGCTTCATCAGAGAACCGCAAAAGCAGACTGCTCTTCCCCACCGAGGCATTTCCTATTAAGAGGAGCTTGACGTTGACAGGAGAAGAGGGGCCCGATCCAGAGGACGTTTGGCTCGTTTCGATGGGCGGCATTGTCCACTAGCGAGCTCGAGATAATTTGGCGGGTAAAGGTGTGGTGAGGTGCGAGTGGGAGAGATAATGACCTTGACGCTGCCAGACACAGGTGCCTCATTGACTCCGCGCGCGGGGTTACTCGATCAGGACACGCGAAACGAGTCGAGAATCAGACCCACAACAAATGCTCCAATTATGCATTCAAAGAACGACGACGAACAACATGGCGAGCACAACACCGATGGATGCGATTCTACACGTCACCCTCGCACGAGATACAGATGGTGAATTACACCCTGACATGGGGAATTTCTACTGGTAGATAAAATTGTACCTCGATAACAAGTGCGGTATTGCAGAGAGCTGGGGACCATATCTAGACTGGTCATCGGTGGATGTATGCACCATGGATCGTGAGATACATACCGGGCTGCATTGTCGTATAGCTCAAACAAAGGAATAGCGAGCAGCTTCATGTTTTTGGGGACGGCGAGCACTTCTGCGAGCCATCGGATCAGAAAGCGTCACAGAAGACAGGGTGGGACATACTCCGCTCGGGCATTTGGACCAAGAAGAGCTTCTTGCACTCCTTGGGCTTGGTTATATGTGCGGGAACAAAAGGGTACTGAAAATGGCACGTCAAGGTTCCATGCAAAGCGGGCCAGCCAGCGAAACGTACCATGAACGTTTCAAAATTGGGTCTCCACCACTGGGCGAGACAGTCTCCAATTTCCCACTCGTTGTCGACACCGTGCGATGCATTGAATTGTTTTGATTCAGAGGGTGGAGCGAGACGCTCGTCCAGTCGACGCTTGAGACCGTCGACGTCGTCTTCACCGGGTTTGAGGTAATCGCCTGGGCTACGGGGGTTTGAGTCACGCGTACCCCGTAATGACAGTGGTACTTACAGCTTGAAGAACGCGTTCGCGATCTGGAGCATAAGGATATGGGGATGGCCATGGTCGTGCACGACGAGGATTCCCTCTACGGTGCGGCGCATCCCAAAGTCCTCATAGTTGTTCTGAAGACGCTGCAGGCGGGCTGACACGGAGGGGTCTTCCTCTGGTTGCGCCTCCTTGGTGCTAAGAAACGGTAAATCGAACCGTGCCGAACGTGCCAGGGACCTACCTGAACGTGAAATTGGAGAGGGGGTACCTGTACGTCGCGTGAGCCAGCGTTCGTTACGGGGGAGGTCGATGACACGCACAACAAAATCGTGTTTGACATCGTCGTCGTCGAGCACGTCGTCGGTGGAGACGAATGATATGCCCCGATGTGCACGTGACCTGTCATCATCGCTGCATTTGGAATTGTTTGCCAACGATCTCGAGCACGTCGATGACGAGCAGTGCGACCGAGTGACCATGACATGACCCACTTGACCACTTTCATGTCTTTCCGTACCGCACCCGCCACCGTCCCCGCCGTGCCCAACGACATCCACAACGTCCACCGCGATACCGAGGATAGCGAGGACCGCCACGATGATGGGGTCATGCATCCCACCACGTCGCCCCCGCCAGACGAATCCGTCTTGCGCAGAGCTGGGTACGTGTTCCGCTCTCTTTCGAGCGCACCCGCCGCACTTCCCTTATCCTGCAGTCTGCTCCAGCCGATGAGCTACGTCTCCTCGTCTGCTCGCAATTCACCCCAACCACGCTCGCAGGGCGACATACGCGCAAACACGGTCCAACTTTCAAACACGGTCGTGCCCCAGTGCCCCGTTTCTAACTCACCCCCGCCCTTTCGCCTACCATCCTCACATGGTCATCCGCCTGCCCACGCCACCACAGCCGAGCCAAGAGCCTCCGAACGTGCGTATTTTGACTCCATTCACGACAGCCGAAACCGTAAACTCATCAACACCTTGCGGTGCACGTTTATAGCTTCTGCGTCACAATTGCGTGACTCGTTCATCTTCCCGAGCAATACGATTCACGATGGTACCCCTGAAACCATTTCCAGGACCGCCCTCCAACCGTCTTTTAAGCATTTGCACACTCTTCCCTCTTCGTTCGTTCCGTCTTCTCCCAACACGAACAGAGGCAGTCCTCGTTTTTCCTTGGTTTCCGAACCAGATATGGATCACGACGAAGACCTCTCCGCATCCACGTACACATTTGACTCGGGTCTCTCCGCCAGCGGAACCCCCGGATCAGGCGCGTTCACTCCCCGGGTGGGGTACACCACCCTCGGTCCGCCGTCTGCCCTCTCCATCCTCCTCGCTCGCAAGCACGAGACCAGGGGAAGCATGGAGTTGCTCGGTGACGACCAAGTTGGCTACGAAAATGCGGGTGTTTCGGATCATCCTACCAATGCGTCCATAACGCCGACCAACGATTCCCCCGCCGACGCTTACTTTTCGTCCGTGACTGCGGAGGTCCCGCGCCACATGAGATCTGGATCGACGTCGGAACCTCCTCCCACGTCAGGCGAAGAACCGGCATCTGGATTCCTCGGTCAGCCGCACCAGATACCCGACGAAACGACATCACTGCTCCGCGCAGATCACACCACCTTGCGCCATCGAGATGCTAATGATGGTTCTCAATCCATATTCATGCTCGCCAGATCACAGCCGAAGCACGCAAAATCAGTCATCCCAAACGATTATGGCTCCATTGTGCACCTGTTCAAGTCATATGAAACGTTCCGGCATGTTCTGGATCCAAACTTGGGGCGGAAAGCTTTCAGGGCCATTCCTGCTGTCGTTCTGGGCACGTTGCTGAATGTTTTGGATGGAATTTCTTGTACGTATGTTCGTTCATGGTTACATCCCCGCACCCCATTCGCGTAAAAGCGCACTGCCTACGCTACCGGGGGGGTTCTCATTTCCGAGGATCTATGTGAGTCGATGGCAGCTGACATGGTCGGATTAGATGGCATGATCATATTCCCCGCCGCGGGTTTGTTCGCCAAATTCGGAGGAGTTGGTGTATCCATGTTTTTCGTGTCGTGAGTGGACTTTTAAATCTATTACGTTTTTGTTGTCCTACTCTTCATTACCGTGCGCCAAGTGGTTTCACGTGTCATGGGTGACGGAACGCATGTGCTGTACTGAACTAACAACGTGCCATCTTCTAGCACGGTCGTCGCTCAGCTCGTGTATACTTTGGGTGGAAGCAATTTCGCGGGTGCAAACGGAAGTATGATGATCGAAGTGGTGGTACGTAATATATTTTTATTCATCTTCTCTTCAAGATCTGTCTGACTGTCTTTATTTGCGCGTCACCTTGCTATTTCCTTTGCGCACGTTTGCAAACTTGCACATTATGCAGCCTTTCTTCCATATCCTCGCGACAACGATCGCACGGGACATCATCGGGGATGACTGGGCTGGGCTAGGCGACATGAATCGGGAAGTCGTAGCGACCACGCTTGTGGCGTTTGCTCTATCTAGCTTACTCACTGGTGAGGCTATCGTTTCTGTGACCCTACTTGTGTCGCCTTGCGGCTGCGCCGTTATGTGGGGTTGGAAATCCGCTCGAAACGGGGTTACATGGGAACCGTCCTTGCGCCCGTGACGAAGCTCCCTTAATTTCAAAAGTGACGCTGAGTTGGAGTCAGCTGATCATGTTATTTAGGATTCACGTTCTTCCTTCTGGGGTACCTTCGTCTTGGTGTCCTTATTGGTTTCTTCCCAAGACACATTCTCGTCGGGTAAGCGCCGCCCACATCGTGGCATGTGATGTGTATTCGGACTGATATATGGTTGTCCCGTAGATGTATAGGCGGCGTGGGAATCTTCTTGATACTGACAGGGTAAGTCTCGACTTCCGCTAGCTCCAAGTGGAACGCCGGTTCCTGATCGCTTGGTCCCTCGGTATTCGCCGTGTCCTGACTCCTGACGGGGGTGCTTCTATTATGTGGACCTCGAATGTACTAGACTCACAGTGAGCACGCGCCTTCCCTCTGACGTCCTTGATCCGCCGACGTGGGACGTTATCCGATATTTCGCACTCGACCCGCACGCGCTCGCGATGTGGGTTCCGCCGCTGGCGCTGGCGGTGCTCTTGAGGGTGATCACAGCGAGGTGGAAGCACCAGTTGGTGTTTCCGATATGTGAGTGCCATGCCATTGTGTGGAGTCGTGCGCTAGACGAATACCATAGATTTTCTGGTCATACCGATCGTCTTTTATGTCATCGTTGCGGCTGCCCAACTCGACCTCGGTGCGCTTCGACGGGGTGGGTGGTTGTTCGAGGCCGCGCAGGAGGGCGGGAGTATGGACAATTGGTATACATTTTACACTTATTATGGTGGGTTTCGATTTTTTCGGGGTTTGAGAGGGTAGAATTTGACTCTGCGATGCAGATTGGCGTGCGGTGCGGTGGTCTTGTATTTGGATGACGCTGCCTACGCAGTTTGCCCTGTGCGTAATGTGATGCTTCGTCAAAGTATTGTCGTGCTGATGTGGCTGATCAGACTCTTCTTTAATGTATTGCACCCCCCACTCAATGTTCCTGCTCTGGGTGAGCATGAAAATATTCGTATACGTTACCTCGCTGACAGGTGATTCGTGCGGGTCATAGCTGTATCACTGGACGAAGATGTCGATACAGACAAAGAACTTGTCGCTCACGGCATGTCCAACCTTGCGGCAGGATTCCTTGGTACTGTGTATGTCCTTACCTCGCGTGTGTTGGATGGGATACTAACGCGTCGGCAGTCCTAATTATCTGGTCTATGTTAACACGCTCTTGTCAGTGATTTTACCCTCTGCCCTACCTTGGGTATACTAATAACCTCGTACCGAATAGATTCTATCGTGTGGGAGGAGGGAATCGTGTTGCTGGATTTATGCTTGCTGTTGTTACGTTTTTGCTGCTGATCATCGGCACCTGGCCGATCGCATATATTCGTGTGTCATATCCGGTCTGTTGGAAACTTCACATTAACGCGTCCGTATGCAGCTGTCATGGTCGTCGGTGCACTCATTTTTGTGCTTGGTATCGACCTCGTGAAGGAAGCGTTGTGGGACACGAGGCATCGTGTCAGCAGGTGAGCGTGTTGTTGTTGTGTTGGAAGTTGGTTTTGTAATGCAGCTATCGGCTAGGATGGAGTACATCACGATTATTAGTATCATGGTCACCATGACCGTTTGGGACTTTGTTATTGGTGTTTTGTTTGGAATCATCGTTAGTTGTGAGTCCGAGTCTCTTTCTCTCTGATACCTTGACACTCTTGCTTACCTAGCTTAGGTTTCTTCTTTGTTATTCAAAACTCCCAGCGACGGAGCATCCGGACATGCTACACGGGAGATGCTGCCATCTCTACCGTTCGCCGTCCAGCCGCTCACCGGGAATACATCCGCGAGGTGTCGAAACAGACACGCATCATCCAATTGCAAGGATTCCTCTTTTTTGGCACGATCTCCCACGTCGAAGACACGATCCGATCACTTGTTGATTTCCCGACATTCCATACACACCCAGTCCGTTTCGTCGTCGTCGACTTTTCGCTTGTGGCTGGTGTCGACCTGTCGGCTGCGGAGGCGTTTGTGAGGGTCCAGAGGTTGCTGGCTGCCAAGGGTGTCGTCCTCGTTTTTTGTGGTGTCTCGAGGCCTGAGGTGGGCAAGGCGTTGGCCAGCGTGGGCGTCCTAGAGCAGCCGTACGTGGAGCTGTTCGAGACGCTGAACGATGCGATGGAGTGTGAGTCGTATGATGTTCCCCCGTGTTGTTTGTTTGTATTGCATGGGAGTGGAGCTGACGGGTGATATAGGGACGGAGAATGCATATCTGCGCGCGTGGTTTAGGGCGCAAAAAAAGGAAAGTGCACCCGTTGGTGAGTACTTATCGCCGGTGCACGTGTCATTTGCCATGGCTGAGTGTGGTTCCAGTGCTCCCAGGCCGTCAAAAGGTGGACGTTGATTTCCATGAGACGCTGGTTGGGTCACCTCGGCGATTGCAGCTGAAGGATGCAGGAGAGCGGATCATAGCGAGCGGTAATGCGGTTCCCTTTCCTTTTGTCCTCATTGGTGTTTATTTTTGGTTCTCTTTCGCAGAACTCTTTGCCGACGTTTCCGCCGAGCCACTTCACACGCTCCTCAAGGCGTTTGGGTCCTTTGATGCCCTCGATCACGTCTCTCTCTCTGCGCTCGCGCCCTACTTTGAGTATGTCTCCTTGTCCGCAGAGACAGTCCTATGGGAGAAAGGAGACCTGCCGAACGGGCTGTACATCATCGAATCGGGCGTCCTTCGTGCATCGTACAAGTTTGCAGAGCACACGCCGATCATCGAGGAGAGTATGGTCTCGGGGACGCTGGCGGGCGAACTGTCTGCGCTCTCGGGTCTCCCGCGGAACGCGCGGGTCGTGGTCGAGCGTGATGCGGTGCTGTGGAAGCTGTCGGGGGAGAGTATGAAGAAACTCGAGGAGGAGAATCCGCATTTGGCACAGCGGTTCGTGAGGCTGGTGCTCAGGGGTGCGTGGCCGACAGAGCTCGCTTGATTTGAAGGCGCTGATGATGTTCCATTCGTGACAGCTGCCAAGGACGATACCGATACGCTCCTGGCGGCACTCGCCACCAGATGAGGAAAAAAACACCAGAGGTGGTTCATGATATATATACGTTGCATACATGTACTGTTATCTACAGCATCGTCATCCGTAGCATGTTTTCATAGGGATTGCGTCGCTCGTATGAGTGAATGATAAAATGGGGTTCATCAGCTCGTCATCGCGCTTCCCTCTTGCTCGCTCAGTTCCAAAAAGACCTCGTGAAACCGCTTCGACCACCACCCACGCTCTTCGCGTTCTTGCTGCTCCGAATTGCTCGCTACACCCCGTTCGAACTCTTCGATCTGCATCGACGGACTCTTGGGGAACGGCAGACCAGCCGCGAGAATCGACAGCACCGGTTTCTGAGCTGCCATGCCGGACGCGGACCTCGCCCGGTCGATGAGCGCGTGCGTCGTGTTGGTGAGCGACGACAACGACGAGCGGAGAGTGTACCGACAACAACCTCGCAACCCCGCAAGCCAATCGTTGAGCGTCGCCAAGGCACGCTCGCCGCCCCTTGGCACGGACTGCGGGAGGGAGAGGGAGATCGTATAGACGGGTCCGGTCGATTGGACGTAGCCCTCTTCGAGGGCGCGTGGTGTCACCGGTGCGAGATCGAGCGTGATGCACGCGCGGCGGTCTGTTCCGACACGTTCAACGTTGCATCAGTTCTAGTACGCACGACCCGACTCACCTATCTCGTCGAGCACGGCGACGACCCTCGACAGTCCAAACTCTTCCAGAGGCTCTAAATCGCACGCATCGACGCTTTCCTCTCCTGACGACAGCCGAGACGCGAGCAAGACGAGGTCCGTGAAGACAAATGCCTCCACGTCCACCGGCTCGGACTCGACGCGGACCACGGGCGTGCCTGGAAAAGGCGCAGGCTGGCCAACGTATACGTCAAAGCTCGACGGGGCCGTGCCAAACGACACCACGGTCGACGCGGTCGACTTGATAGAGTTGGATCGACCCCGCCAGGCGTTCACCGCCTTGGCGAGTTTGTCAGTGCGTCGAACGTGTTGGCCTGCGGGAACTTCCGATCGCGAGTGGTTTTGGCCGCCCACAAGAGGCTCGGGCAGCACGTGTTCGTCATTGTTCACCCGAACGCACGCCAGCGATCCGCGGATGAGCAAGCGTCGCTCTCGATGAACGAGGTGCGAGGGGGAGATTCCCCTGATCCCAGAGCACGCCATCTTCACCAACTCGTACGCGTCCTCACGGTCCTTGACCTCGCTTAGAACTCGGATCGTCAGCTTGGCGGTATGAAAGAGCGAAAACGTCGACAGGTAATCGGGATGGGACTTGGGCGTGAGCTGCAGCAGGGTCTGCACCAGATAGCTCAGTAAACCAGCAAAGAACATCAAACACACTTGCCCTGAACAGATCCGGATATTGCGCCAGTCGGTTGACAGGCTCGATCAAATATTTCTCGAGACTCCAACCCTGACAGCGCTCCGAAGCTTCCTGCAGCTTGATAAAATCTCCAAAGTCGTTCTTTCCTTCATGGACGAGACCGTCTATCACCGAAGCCGCGAATTCAAGTTTGACGAGGTACGGCTGGTACGTTTCGAGCCTCGGAACAAAGTCCCGGAACACCTCGCTGATGACCTGCAGCCTTGGGTGATCCATGATCTGTCGAGAGGTCAACGTAGAGGAAAGCTGCGCGTGTACTCGCACGATGTCGTCCAGCCAGTCAAAGAGCTTCATAACGTCACTCGGAATGCCAGATACCCACATCCTAGTGTCCCTTACCCTGAGTGGAAGAATGAACAGCTGGATCATGTTTTGCAAGTGTGACACAAAGTTGTCTTCCGACTCGATAAATTCCCAAATAAATCGTTGTCGCCGAGCCTCCACTTCGCCGTACGAGTCTAAGATGTGTCCTTCCAAGGTTTGCCATTGTTGGTCACGCACGGTCTGTGCCACTGGAGGCGACTCGGGTATGACAATGTCTCTTATCGATCTTCGTGTCGGAGAGTCTGACCCAGAGTAGATCGACTCTTGAGAGACGCTGGATTGTGTCGGGGCTGAGGAAAGCGGGGGCTCACCCATCGACGAGCGCTGGCCGCCATACACTCCAGCGTCAGCGCTACGGGTCCGGTCCACCTTTTGTAACAGCGATCCCGTATCCAGTTCGTCGTATTCGTCCTGCCATCCGTCGCCTCCGATCAACGACAGGTCGCTGTCCGTGTGGGAGAGCTCCGTAGGACGTGCTCGGTGATCCCCCAAGTCCGGGGACGTGTTTATTCCGAATGCCTGACGTTGCCGTGCTGCTGCTGCCATTGATACCGCCATGATGCGGGACAGTTCGGAAGAGTACCTGTCGGGAGCGGCCTGCGTCGTTGTTCGGTCGATCGAATCCGCATCTTCGTAAGAGGCAAGGCTGGACGATTCTGTCTCTAAGAACGCATCGTTATGCACGATACCTACCGGATAACCTCGCGCCTGACCCCCGTTCGGTCGAGAATACGATGGAATTGACGACGCCCTGGGCGTGTGTTGCTCATCTTCATGCGTTAGAAGCCCTATAGCGTGTGAGAAGCCTGGGTGACCATACAAGTTGGGTCCACTCCACCATTGTCAATTCCGGAAGAGTTAACACGACTCTGCCGAGTTTTTGAGCGTGTCTGTTCAGGTTTGGCTTCCCATCTTGTCGAAGCGCGTCGTACGGCGTAGCTAGCATCTTCTTCTGGCGAGTATTCTGATCCAGAGTCGTCGAATCCTGACCGCAAAGAATCCCCCGACTCATCCAAGGCAAGGTGTCGATCGTCGCACTCTTCGGAGCTGCTAGGCTGGGAATCGCATCCGCTCGAATCATCAAGCCTAGCTTGCATGAGGGAGATCAGCTCTCGTTGTCGACGTTGTCCATCGGCACTGTCGACTCGCGAGTTTCGGGCGGGAGATCGGTCACGTCTTTTACCACTCCGTTGGTGTTTCCTGTGCGTCGAGGAACTCGTATGACGCAGACGTGGTTCATCGTTGGGCATCTTCATTGTCCATCTCTGACCGGGGGAGACCCTGATCGCATTCTTCGCCTCGCTGATTTCGGTTAATCCCAGTCCAAGGCCGAAACGTGGTGGCCGAAGTTGACTCTCCGTGGACGACTGTGAGTCAGTTCGCGCCAATGTTTTGGGCTTCACGTAGCGTGCAAAGGGGACCTGGCTTTCTGAGCTTGAAGTTGACGAAATTTCTGCGTTGGTAACAAATAACCGTCGTTTCTCCAGTTGATTCGAATTCACACTTGCGACTCCCGGACCACTGTGCGGCATTTTGGTCACCGCGGGGACTCGGGATGTCGCTGGACTCAAGGGGAACCCAATCCGCCGTGGGATGCCAGAGGGCTGCAGGTTGGGTTGTTGAGTGGTCCTTCCCGAGGGCAAGCTTGTCGGTAGGGTGCCGGGATCTGTTCGTGAACGTATCCTGCCAGTTCGAAGGGAACCATCGTTCTTTGGCTTCGGAGGGGTTGGCATCTGACGTGCGCGTTCCGTCTTGTCCTCTGAGGAAAATGGCTCTGGTGGAATCGGAATCGGACTCCGACCAAGCTTTCGAGCATGGTCCACTGGTAGACGCGCGTCCTCGGGATGAGCTTGTCGGACTTGCGGCTGTTGGTCAGGTATCGTATGAGATTTTAGTATCGACTTTGGATTGGACCTCGACGACGATGATCGTGCACTCCATGGTGGTTGTTCGGAGTGTCCGTGGGACGGCAAGCGGAGTGGTTGTTTGCCAGATGCTGGCTGAATCGTGGGCAGCTGAGCAGCAGGAGTACTGGAGCCATTGGGTTCGGTTCTGACATGGTAAGCAGAATGGGTTTGTGAGGAGGTCGAAGGGGTCCGCAACACACTTTGCGGATGGCTGGGTCCAAGGGTGGGACGAGAAGGTCCAGCGGGTGATATCACAGAAGGTGGTCTCGTCATTCGTTCGATCGTGTCGCTCAGCGTTGGAAGAAGTTGAGGTTCGATATCTCCAAGCAGGCTTCTGCGTCGCGTTCGACTCGGACTGCTGGCTTGAGGAGAGCATTCGGTAGCCAGATACGAGCCATCGCCAAACGAGTATGTATCTTGATGTATCCGATCTCGCTGGCTTGATGTCCGGAGTTGCGGTATCGCTGCGTCGTCGCCTCGGGTGAGAGGATAGGGCACGCCTGCCGCTGCCGCAAAGTGGGATGGAGGGAAGAACTGCGAGGGCGTCGTCGGCGTCCTCAACGTCGCTGGCGATCTTGACTTGAGTTTTTGTTTCAAAGGCCACTGCTGGGTCATGATGACGGTCTCGCACAAGATTTGGTATTCCAACTAATTAAAACCTCGCCTTGAACCAATCTACGACGTCGTAACCCCACCTTTCTGCCTCCTCGTCGCCCGTACTCAACGCCCAATTCAAGCTTACATGGTTGTGCCCCGCCGCGACGTACGTTTCTTGTAATTCCCTTCCAACGCTTTGCAACCTTTCTCTGACCTCCTTCTCCATGATCGCCCTAGTCTCCACCTTGAGCCAGTCCGGCTCACGTTCTGCCTGGATGAGCAACAAGTCTGGGAACGCGCGCACATCTTCCTCTGCAAGCGCCGCCCATAGCGCACGCGGCTCTTGCTCCTTTTGTTGCGTCTCCCCTCCGAAATAAAACCTGACCGGGCCCTTGGTCACGAAGGACTCCCCACACACGCTAAAGTACCACGGGCTCCCGCTCAACACCAGACCACGTACTCGCAGCCCCACCTCAACCGCCTTCTCCGCCAAGCTCGTCTGCAGCGGTGAATACAAGTGCAGCACGAGCGTGTGCGCCGCACCCGCAGAGTGTGCCAGAATGAAGACACACCCTGGATCCAGTTCCGTGCGTGCACTCTGGGGACTCGTCGCCGCTTCTGCCACCTCCGCTGCGTGTCCTGCGACCCAGAGCAGCGCGTCGCGAATATCCTCCGAGGACGAAGGGAATCGCACCTCGGGTACGAGCCGATAGTCGGGAATGACCGTCAGGAAACCCCGCGTCGCGAAAAAAGAACCCAACGCCCGGTATCCCATATCGTAGGGATCGGGAAATCGTCGTGCGCCGGTGTTGTAGCCGCCACCATAGATGAAGAAGAGTACCGGGAGCTTCCCGCTCGGGGTGGACAGTGCGGAAGAGGTGGGTGGATAGTACACATCGAGCTAGTCCAGGGGTTGACAGGGACCCAGCAATTCGTATGACATGCAGACTCACATAGTGGCGATTTCTTCGGCCGTACTTGAACTCCTTCCTCTCTATCTGATCTATATCCGCCTTTTTCTCGTCCAGCAGGGGTATAAACGCGCCCAGCGCTAGCCGATCGATTTCGATCAGCCATGACCTATGAGGACCCTCTTACCGCACTCACTGGGCATGTTGATCTTGTCAATGGCGGTATCTTTGAATCCTTGTATCACGTCCATCGTGGTAGTGACGAAGCGACGATGTGGGAGCAAAAACCGATGGATAGCGCGCAAGATATTAAAACGGTCATGGCAAAGCGATGCAATGCAGGACTATCATCGCACGTATATAGTATCGAGTGGAGAGAAATCGTGGTCGTTTATGGATGAATCCGATTGCACAGTTGTCTACACTTGAAAGATTGAAAGAACCAGGGCTGATACATTCTTGTCGTAGTCGGTATTTAGCGAACAAGCTCGATTCGGAGTCGCAAGTCTACTCTTGCATGGCCATCACTCTCAGAAGAAACGCGTTGACAAAGCTTTTTGCCTTTACCCTTTTATTGGCAGGGCTCTTTTTTCTCTTCTCCTCATCCGAGACAGCCCCAGCCTCTATATCCAAGTACCAGGGATACAATGTGATCGAACGAGTGACAAGGCTGAAGAATCTCAACGTCCAAAAGCACAAGTCACTGCAGCGGAGGATAGGAAGAGATGCCAGGCCTGACATGTTTGACGGTTTGATCTCTGCTGGCGTCAGCGACTTTTGGGACCGGTTCCAGGTGCCGTTGTGAGCTTAGCATCCTACGTGTCCATCTCCGAAGCGATGTTGACCTCTGGTACAGCATCACCGCCAAAGAGACTAACCATGTAGATACGCAGAGCGTCCTCAACGCGGTCGAAAGTCTCCTCTCGCTGAATGGTTGGGTCGCCGCCTACTGCCCCACTTTGGCCAGGCCGTTTGGACAAAACAAGAATATAGAGGAAGACTCTTACGACGACCTTGCCAAAGACGATCGATTCTACTACGTCGCATTAGCCATACACTCCGCAGACCACTTTCTCGTCGACCAACTCGCCGTGATCGTACAGCTGGCGAAACGTCTCGGTACTTCAAACCTCTTCGTCTCCATGTTGGACTATGGCTCCACCGATTCTACCCCTACCCTTACGGATCTCTGCGAGGCGGTCTTGACGCTTCTTGGCGTACCGTACAGGATCAGCCGCGTGCCGGCTATGACGGAGAACCCTACGGCTGCATACTATCCCGCAGAAGAGGCGTATATGCGGAACCTCGCGTTAGAACCCTTGTTCGAGCTTCACGAAAAGAAACAGATCTCGTTCAGCCGTGTGATCTGGCTCAAGGGATTCACTTGTCCCAACGACATCCTGGAGACGCTTCGAGTGAGCATCGCGAACGAGGCTGCCATGGTCTGTGGGATGGACTGGGCCGAGTCGGGTGGGCAGTTCATCTTCTCGGATAGGTGAGCTCGGACGGACAGCCTCGAACCACAACTGACCGTACTCGCTTCAGGTGGCGCACCCGAGACATTCGCGGCGACCAATTCCGACAATCCAAGTCGTCGTCCAAGCCCGACGCCGTTCCGCCCCGAGACAAGGTCGGCGCCGCGCGGTACACCCAACACCTCCCCTTTCAAGTATTCTGCTGCGAGGCAGGCACGCACATCGTCGATCCTGCTCAATCGTACTACAAAGGTCTGAGCTATCGCTACGGCTTGGACTTTCACAACGCGTCGTCCTCGGATATACCCTCTCAGCGTTCCCCGGATGCGCCTTGTCTGGACAGTACCCAGGCGTGGTTCTGTCGGGACCTCTGGGTGAGCAAGGCGCTGGAAGGCGTTCAAGATGATGAAGGATCAGAGGCCTACCTGAAACCCGAAGGGGGGCTACGGGTCAAATACCGCCGACAGATACCCGAACCACTGGAAGATCCTGACGCGAATGCAGGATCTGACTTTGATGCCATGCCGGACTCTGATTCCGATCTGCCGCTCGAGGAGCTCCCAGCCGTCCGATTGACCGTGCCCAATGCGGCGTATACCCCGGCGCGTATCCTCGTCAACCCACGATGCGTGACGACGTATGCAGGGGTGAGCCACACTCGTCTGGCGCTCGACCTATTCGGTCGTGGCGACGACGACGGATCGCAAGGCAACACGACCAAGAATATGCTGGACGATTGGGAAGGCGCCCCGGAGAGCTTTGTATGCCAAGAGCAACGGTACGTTCCTTGTCGCTTCGCGTTCAAGCATAGCTTATTTTTCGATCTAGCCAAACGGGCGGTCGGGTCGCTGCAAAGACGCAACGTTTATTGGGCTTTTCTATCCACGATGAATTAGCCTCGAGGGCATCCTAGCGGACCGCACAGGTGTATATTACGATAGATTAGATAGATAGACCCCATCGCTACCGTGCTCGCTTCTTCTTGCTAAACCCCTTGAATGCGACACCATCGTCCGAGTCGTCGTCCACGATGATGTGACGTCGTTTGCTTCCTCTCGTAGGCAAACTGGGTATTCCATCAACTTTTCCCGTTCGTGACTTGCCTCTGGTCCCTTGGGAATCCTCCGCAGGCATAGAGCTCTCCTCATCATCCGAATTCAAGAACAGCTTTTCAGCCGCCGTGGTCGCCTTGGATGGCGCAGGTACACGCGCCACCCGTTTGGTCGGTTTCTTGACTGGTGGTACATCGCTATCGGCTCCATCCGACTCCAACACGGCCGGCGCACGTCTCTTCTGGGTAGCCGTGGTTTGCGTAGGAGCCAACGTCTCTTGATCCATCGTAGCGCTCTCCTTCCAGTAACCTGTCATCCGATGAGACAAGTCCGGACGGAAACGACCCTCGGACGTACCTGTGCCCACGCCATAATCATGTTCGGCCCTCGCCACAAGCTCGATCGGCGCACGCGACGACGGCGTTGGGGTCTAAAAAACAATTCGCAAAAACGACCCCAAATATCACCACAACACGCACCTTTTTAAATTTCTTAAAGTTCGGTCGACCATCGTAGGTACGCGCCGTACGCGCCATGTCCCCGCGATCAACGCCCGAACGCGGACGATATACCTCTAAGTCGATCACGACCATAAAGTTCCCCCGCATGTTTCTCGTCTCGATGTCAAAGTCCCCGAGAATCTCCCATGCCCCCTCTTCTTCTTCCTCTCGACGGATATCCGGTTTCGATATCCGAAGCTTGTTGAACTCGCGGTCGAATTCATCTTCGGTCTTTTTCTTTCCCTTTCTGGATGCAAGTGCGGTGAGGAAGGCAGGGTCAGTGTCGATCTGATGGCTCTGCGAGAGCTTTGGCTTGGCTCGTTTCGCTGCCGCTCCATTCTTTCCAGGTCCCTGTGTAGCATCCGCATGCGACTCTTGGGGTTCTGGCGGTGAAATAGATTTCTGGCGAGAACGGGACACCGCAAGTGCGGTATGCGCCGTCTCCTCTTCCTCTTCCTCTTCAGCCAAGACGTCAAGCGTCCGAGGGGGAACGGCGATTTGCGAATATGGCGGTCGCAAGTCGCTCTGGGTCACGCTCTCGCCAGGCTGCGTAAAGCCAACGACATCCTCCGTCGCAACGTCGCATACGTTATCACCATGCGGATCGACGACCATCTTGTCCGGATCGCTTGCATCGAACAGTGCCTTGAACTTCTTTAGCGGTGGTTCTTCGCTCTTCTCCTCCATGATGGACTTTTCTGCTGGAGCCGGAGTGGGTGTTCGTCGCTTCAGCTTACTCGACCGCGTCATCATGGGGAGCTACAGTATGCATCGTTCAGAATTCGGCTACCCTGTGGATGTGCGTTGGACGTACTGGAGGAAGAGCGTATCCTAGGTTTTCCGCCTGGGTCTCGTCCTTGATGTTGGACTCGGGAAGTTCTTCTGCACGACTCGTGGTCGACACTGGCTTGGTGCGACGAATAAGGTTCTGCAAGGGGTCAGACCTGAAAAGGTCAAGGCAACGGTGTATCACCGTACCTTGCTGGGGGGAGGAGGAACAGGCAGGCCAAAGAGCCCAAGCGGGGGGGAAGGCAAAGGCGATTTACGTTGGACGTCGTTTAGCACTTGGGGAGCTTTCTTCGGCGTGCCAGGTAGTGATGGTTCACTTGGATGTGTGTTTGGGACAAAATCAGGGAGAGGGGAGCCGCTCTCGGCCGATGGATCTGCTACAGCGATCAGACAAGGACCAACAACGCACAAAGAAACTACCTTGGCTCAAGGACAACTGGTTGATCAACGAGACATCAGTATTGATCACGGCGTTCACCAACGCATCCGCATTCACGATTGGTAGGGAGAGACTGTTCCGAAATGGGCACCCCTAGCACGAGAACGAGAACGACGTACTTACCTTTGCGCCTCGGCGATCATTTCCCGCCACTTGTCCTCACCCACAGTGGCCCGTACTATGCGCTCGCGGGTAACGATAGCGACCTTCAAACCAGCCTCGTCCACTTTCCTTTTTGCCTTGGCCAGCATCTGTCGCCACTTTGCTTCCCCGTTCGTCAGGGGAAAGCATTCATATTCTCCGTCGCCCCGGATGATCAGTTCTCTTGTATCCGCATCGACTTGTCCTTCTGCGTCGCACAGTAAAACGAAGCGGTACCCCTTTAGGAAATGAAGCCTCTCTTCGTTTGGCTCCCAGAACTTGAACGACTTGAGCGAGGGTACCAACGAAGAGGAGAAACCTGGTCGGAATTTGCTCTCCAGAGGAGGGATAAACGACTGCTCCAGGGGCGCCAATTTAAAAGGATGGGTATCATCAGGCGTGGTTCCCAAGCGGACGAGCTCTTGCAACCATTCTACTTTGACGAGTTGAGTCGCCGACAGCAAGGAAGTAGCCAATGGGACGGTGAGCTCGTACTTGGGTGTGAGATGATGTGTCGCAAGCGAGCTGGGAGAGGACATGAAGCTAATGCCTAAAAATACTGTTAGTACTTGGGGCGCTCGTCCGAGTCATACCACTCGCCCAAGGCAGCGCAATCATTAGCTGATATAGATGGTATCGACCGTGCGGGGGGGAGAAAACACGCGATGCGTCGCCAGTGTACTCTACCACGCCAATCAGAGATAAAGAACACCAGGAGGGAGACAAGACCCACTGGACGGATACCCCTACGACGATATGAATCTTGTCCCCCGACTTGAGCTCGCACGAGGACGAAGGATTCAAGATGACGGGCTGACTGTCCCTGTCGATCGACATTGCCTTTTCCTTTGCATTGTAAAGCTCCAACGTTGGAACAAATGATGGATTGGACTGGAATAGATGGGGTCAAGCCGAGGTCCGTTTCGTCGTGAGTTGGTCACACACCACGTCGTCTTCTGTACAAAGGCCCACCGTGAACTCGCAGTGGTCGCGGGATATCTTTTTGTTGTTGACCAGCAGCGGTTTGTCTTTACGACCGAGGCCGGTCTTGCAACCGGTCTTGAGCAGCTTTGTCCCTGGATAAACGTTGACGTGGTACCGTATGCCTTGTCGAACGAACTCACTGGTAATCAAGACATCTTTGTTTTCAGAATCAAACGGTCCCGTTATTAGCCACATGTCGGATAAGAGACAAGACGCGGTCAGGGTTCGCACGTGACTTGGTTTTACCACTAGCCAATCGGGTGAGTTGGCACAAGTATAGTACAATATTAGTAAATGATATTAGTAATCCACCTCGTCGTCCGACACGCTATCAGGAGAATATGAATCAGACACATCGCGCTTTGAGTCGTCGTCGTCGTCGTCCGCTAGACACGATGGCGTATCGGAGCCACGCCGAGCGAGACGCCATGCGCGATACCACCCGCCCAAGAACACTTTGATCTCGGTAGCAAGTCCGAGATACTCGACGTTGTGCGCGAGTCCCTCCCATCGGAGATTGCCCTTGTCGAGACCAGACTTGATATGCTCGGTCTCGCCGGTGTACATCCACCGGATGAGCGCAAGAATAGAGATGGGATCTGGGACGGGGAGGAGGACGGCAGGGTGTGAGGGTGGTGAGGGAAGGAGGTGTGGTTTCCGGCCGTGTACGACGCGGGGAGAGTGCTGCAATGTCCGGGATTCGTTGAGCATGTCTCGCAAGACGAGCGACTTTGCGGACAGGCGATCCCTGTGTAACTTGAGGGACGTGAGCACGTGATGTGACGAGAGCCGAGGTACATACGCCAAGGATCATACAACGAGGGGTTGCATCGACGCTGTCTATTGGGATGACTTGACGAGAATGAGCACGAGAACGACGCACGACGAATACTTACAGATGGTACAGTTTGTGTGGTGATGGTACATGTTCGAGGTTCATCTGAACACGACAAGTCTATAACCCGATGATATAAAAAATATTTTATCGGTTTCGTCTCAATTAATGCCGCAATCGTCCATCGGCTCGGTGGCAATAGGCAACGACACTCTTGTCGTCTACTGCCACCGAACAGTGACGTAGCCAAAAAAAGCTACGTACTATATCTATATTTGGATAGTCACGTGCACTGTGTCAGTCTATTGCCACCGTGCCGATGGGGAAAAAAACATTTTGACCCCTCTTTTAATATTCGGCCTCAAACGTTTAATATGGCTCGATATATTCTAAATAACCCCTTACAAGAAAATTACTTGGTGCAGAAATACTTTACAAAGCACGAGAAAAATGTACTTATCAAGTCAGGTCCATCTAATCGGACGACCCTACGATAGATCATCGTCAGCTGGGACCGGTATACGGCGGTTGCCACCGCATTCGAGACCAATACTCGCCCTGTGCCTGTGCCTGTGCGCCCCCATTCTCAGCGGGAGAGGTGCATGTTGGTGGCATCCCCGTGGGGTAATACCCTGGATAGCTGCACGGTACCGGATAAGGAACTTGCTGAGGTGTCTGGCACATTTGGTACGACCAGGCCCCGGATGTATACATCGCAGGAGGCTGGTAGTGATACGTAGGCATGTACATGGGTGCCGGTGCGGGGGTAGGGGTGGAAGCGGAAGACCCAGAGGAAGACGATACAGCCGGTGGAAAGGTGGCAACGTGCAGCGTGGGGGTTGCGTTCATGTCTTGCTGAGTTGCCGCTACGAAGAACACACGTCAAGAAAGAGGGTACGTGACACGATAACCTCGCTCACGTTGTTCAGGTGCAGGCTCAGACGGTTTCTGCATCACAGTCTGTCCATCCATCTGACCAAACACGACGCTACCCCACTTGAACTCTCGCTTGATACCTCGATCCCAAAGCACCTCGATCGACTTGGTTTCCTCGAACACGCGGAGCAGCGAGACTTCAAACACACCAGCGCTCACGCGAATCTTGATCCGCGACATGGGTGGAAGCGCAAGCAGATCGTTCCGAATCCTGTCCTGTTTGTTCGCCCTCTTCGCAGCCGCGACCGCCTGTAACCAACATGATGATCATCGAACGGAACAAGACTGCCTTTCCAGGTACTTACCGGGTTGTGTTGGTTACATAGCAATTGCACTTCGTTCTTCTTGATCGTTTTCAGCACCAGAGGTTCCACATTCGCAACTGCCTGTGCATCTTGTGCCATGCCCTCCCCGAATGCTGCCCCGGATTGAGACGACGCTGGCTGCGCGCCAACCAGAATCACTTCCTTCTCAACCTCGCGCAACACCGTGTACGATACGCTATTTTGCCCTTCTCTCGCACAGGACACGTGGAACGACTTGGTACACTTGCCCTTGGTGCACTGGATAGGAGCGCCGTGTGCCTTTGGTCGTACCCTGGCACAGGCCGAACATTTCTGCAGCACGTTGTTATATCAAATCACGCACGAAAAACAGTACCCACCAGATTCCACCTGTCTCTCACGATCGCATCCACCCCGAACACTCTCGACTCCCGAACGGGCGAACCATCAGGAGAAATCTCCGCAAGCTCCACCGTGTCTACCCATGTCTCCGGTACGACCTTGCCACACTCTTCGTGTGCCATCCATATGGATATATCGAATATCGATGACAGGGACTCAGGGAGCTCTCTCTTTCCTATGGGTGGATCCTGAACATGCAAAAGACCGTCGCGCGACATGGAGACACATAGACAGCAGGGAAAGACTTCGGGATCTAGAGGTTTGGGCCCGAGTTTAAGCGTGATGGAAACCTTGGAAGGCGGAGCAGAGTTGGATGACGCAGGTTCGGCCAACGGTTTTGGTCGCTTTCGTTTCGGCGCAGTATCAGCACCGTCAGCCTTTCTCTTTGACGATGGTGGTGGCTCGACAGGTGGATTGAGCAGTTCCTCCTCACGCTCACGCAAAAGTTGATCAACATCTATCCGGACGCTGACGATGGTTTAGACAAAGGTCACCAAAAGGAAATGCAAATACCTATCGGTTACGCATTGGCATGCCTTGGCCTTACGACCAAGTTCGACCCAGCTCTCGAGGGCAAAGTTGACGCTCTCTGCGCAATTGAATCCAAGATTGAATCCGGCATGATAGCCCCGGGGATAGGTGATAACGAACTCGTGTTCCCGCTGAACGAGAAAGTTGGGTCGGCAGGAAGACTGAGCCAGTAACGTCGGCGATGCAAGGAACGATTTATGTCGCAGGAATTGCGGACACTCGGACGTGTCCTTGGGGAAGTAGCCTATTTATCATCAGAAACTCGACGCGGGATAGACGACGGGGATCATACCTTTCATCGTTGCCTCTAGTGCGGCAGCGCGCCCTTGAGGTATGGCATACCAGAATTTTGGAGCGCCGAAATGAATATAATTGATGCTGAAGAGATCCATGTCCTCGACATGCCAGGCAAACGTCGCTCTCCACATCCCAAAATACAGATAGGGCAAGTTGACGCCGGGAAGGCCCTTCGAGGAGGATGGCAAGATGCGCGAAAGGAAGGAAGGGAGATGGGCGACATTCCATATCTTGGTCTCGTCGGTGTACAGCGAGCCTTCAAATTTTCAGACGCACATCGGCTGCAATAGATCAAACGTACCTTGCATGTCAGCACCATACCAAGCAGGGCGTCCCAAACTACAATTTCGCCAGTACTGACGCTCGAGTTTTTGACAAAACTCGGTCGTGTAGTCTTCGGGAGCGGTACCTGGAGGTAACCAATCCTTGCTTAGATCGAACACCTTGATGAAGGCCGCATCCTTGGCAGCGCGTTCGGCGAGCTGAGCCTCGCGTACCTCGCGGGTCTGGGTCCGTTTGCCCTTTTGCTTTGGTTTTTCATCGGCATCCACGTCAACGAGATGATCGCCGTCCTCCTCCGCGTCGGCTCCGTTTGCCTGGGGCGGTGCGGTGGTGGATGGGGGATCGACGTCGGCGGTAGGTGAACGAGGATTGCCGACACTGGTGGGTGGAGACATGTACTCGCCACGAGACAGCTCGACGAGCATATCCGTGGAGGATTCGCCTTGTTCCTCTTTGAGTGCGGCACCTGGTATGTCCTCCGGTTCGACGGACTCGGCCTTGAGACTGGGTGCCCTCGGGCGAGCTCTCCTCACGGGTCTAGAACCGACGCGCGAGCTCCGTGCATGTAGACCGATGTCATCGACACCAGGTGCCCGAAAGTCTTCTTTATGACACAGCTCCGCCCACTCGCGGACGCTCATGACCCTGCGCTTCTCCACGTTTTCCTGCCGAAATAGACCACCTCGGCCGAGCATGTGTTGTTCAATAGGGGATCTTATCTTGACTTTTGCGAGCTGATCTCGGATGGGGGGCAGCGATTCGACCCTATGGACGATGAAGACTGTTGGTACGCGTCGTGGGACGGTGCTCACCATTCCTTTGGGGGGATAACTTTGACGATACCGCTCCTGCAGCCCCAGCGTTCGATCTTGGTCATGTAAGCTTCAAAGTCGGCAAATTCGTCCATGGTGGGTTTGAAGACAGGTATGCCGCGGTGTGCAAGCGGATCGTCGTCGGGTTCGAGCCATGGTCTGGCGTCGGAATGTGGAGAGGGGGGTAAATGGGCACCCTCCGAGCCGAAGAAGTGGTCTGGTTGTACGGTGGCCGCGAGACCGGGCGGGGTCGCGGATCTGGACGGGGTGAGAGACGAAGCGTGGCTACTAGCCATTGTGGGTGTGCTCCCACGCGGGTCAAACGGGGACGAGGGGTAGACGGGGACAAGGACAATGAGCCGGTGTTTCTGGTAGTCGTTGTCGTCGTCTGGAACGTTGAGAACGACGGCGGGACGTGCGATTGTCGGTGTACGATATGAACGAGATGTCCTCGAGCGCTTGTTCTCGTCGTCGCGGTTCACCTAAGCGATGGGGGTCTTTTTATTCGGCAATTCCCGATTATGGATTAGGTAAGTAGAGGTAGCATGATCGGTAGTAGCTAGCACTACCACCACTACCGTCATCACCATGTCCTCGGTACCCCACCTCATGACCATGGCCGACCTCACAGGGCCCCAAATTATGCGCATGCTTCGCCATGCGCACGCTCTTAAGCAGACATCGCTCCCCTGGCTCGCCCCACAGTCTCGTAGCCAAAAAAATACGCGTCTGCGTATGCCTTCACAATCACTCTTTAACAAGTCCATCGCCCTCATCTTTTCCAAACGCAGCACCCGCACGCGCGTCTCCGCAGAGACAGCCGCCGTTTTGCTCGGTGGACGTGCCCTCTTCCTCGGTCGTGAGGACATTCAGCTCGGCGTGAACGAGTCACCCCGCGACACGGCCCGTGTGCTCGGTGGTATGTGCCAGGGCATCTTTGCTCGCGTTGGGGATCACAACGAAATCGAGGTGAGTGCCGCCGATTCACGTTCTTTGACGTACAAACACCCCGCAGGAACTCGCAAAATATTCGCCCGTGCCCGTGCTCAATGCCCTGTCTTCGTTGTGGCACCCTACACAAACCCTTGCGGACATGCTCACGCTCCACGAGAATGCTCATCTATTTGACCCTACGCAAATCCTTGCGCCCGGACAACAAAAGCCATTGCCCTCACTTCCGCCGTTGACGGTGGCATACGTCGGTGACTCGGCCAACGTCCTCCACGACATGCTTGTCACATACCCACGTCTAGGACACAAGCTTCGCGTCGCGTCCCCGCCTCAACCCGCCTACCAGTGCCCCAAGCCCGTGTGGGATCGCGTTACGGAGTTGGGGTGCGACAAAGACATTTGGTGGGGAAGCGACCCTCGCGAAGCTGTCAAGGGCGCTGATGTCGTCGTGACCGATACCTGGTGAGAGACAAACGTATCTACCCCATCGGTCATATGTTATCGTCCCCACAGGATATCCATGGGACAAGAGGCAGAAAAAGAGCAGCGCCTCCGAGACTTTGCCGGCTATCAAGTCACGGAAGCACTTTGTCGAGAAGGTGGTGCTAACCCCAGTTGGAAGTTCCTTCACTGCCTCCCACGAAAACAAGACGAAGTCGACGACGAGGTGTGTTGTGTCCAACCTGGCCTTCTCCCATGACCGACTCCGCTCCAGGTATTCTATGGACCCCGTTCTTTGGTCTTCCCCGAAGCCGATAACCGAAAATGGACCATCATGGCTGCATTCGAGTATGTGTTTCCGGATACCTCGTGCCCAATTGCTGATTCCCACTCAGCCTCTTGTTTGGTAAATGGGATCTGACGGGCGAGCAGCCGGAAAAGGCAAACTAGGAAAAGTCGTAGTGACAGTAAATACGAACATAGGTTACATAGCCACCACCTTGCGCTACTTTCTCGACCACGACGTCGACAGGATGACTTCGCAAGCTGCCACCGCTGCGATCGTCGACGCCGTAGTAATGAAGATTTTGCATGCCCACAGCTTCGCTCGAACCTCTGCCCAAGCGTTGTCCATCCTCTCCAACTCGTTAACTAGATATCTCGTTCTCCTAGCCTCGGCATGTGGTCAATTCTCTGAGCTCGCAGGACGATCAAGGCTATCCGTACACGATCTAGTAGCCTGTCTAGAAGAGCTCGGGACCAACGTAGACGAGCTGAGCGAATACTGCAACACAGAAGGGATTGAGTTGTCGAGGTATGCGTCCAGCAGCGCCAAAAGGCTCGACGACCTCGCGGATTTCAGAGGTACGATCCCCGCTGGTCCGTCTCACGCTTATCGACACGTACTCCGCTAGGTTACCTCGGCGAGGGGCTCGTTCCCGAGGACGAACCCATCCTGCTCCACTACGCGCCACTCCCAGAGGAGGTTTTCCTCGTCGATGGCATAGAGGACGACGGAGGGTTTGACGAGGAACTGGATGATGCTGGCGAGTCGTTGCTAGCCGAGGCTGTTGACCAGTTCAAAGAACCGCTATCGTATCGCGAACACTCTATAGCACCCTTTACGCCCGACTTCCTACCACCGTTCCCTGACGGCTCCCGACCTCACTCACCCTCACCCACGCCTGCGCCCCATGCAGTTAAAATGGAGAGACCCCCCTCGCCGCTCCCACAACACATCGCATCGACCACTGCCGGAGACTACCTCCTCCAGGTGCCATACGCCGAGTCCGTGCTCGCGAGCACGCCGTCGTGGCATCTGCCATCCCAGAGCTCCGCGACGCGGACGGCCAAGCCGCAGCCCCCACGGCTCACGACACCATCGACCCAGCAGGCGCTCTTGGCGGCGTACCACCATATCCTCACACACCCCGTTTCGCAACCGGGCCCGCCCAACCCTGCGAAGCACAAGGTGGCGATGGCGCTTCTCTCCCAGGTGCAGCACAACACGCGATGGGACACGCCGTCGACGCTGTATGCGAACGTCGTTCCGTGTCCGCCACGCGTCGCGCCTATTGGGCCGTCGTATCCCATTGCACACAGCACGTTGGAGGACATGCGTTCGGGCAAAGACGTCGACAAGGACTCGGACAAACGGCCGATGCTCCCGCCTGCGCCTCCCCGACCGGTGTTTTCCAACGACAAACTGGTATATCTTGCGTCGCAGCAGTCGTCCCGACTACCCGAGCTCGCGCGCCAAGTTCTCCCCGTACGCTCACGCGTTCATACATCCCACTGAGACTGACACGACACACAGGGACCCGTGTTGTCGCGCACGATGCGCCTCACACATCCGCCGATCCTGCAACGCGGATCGCAAAAACTGTATTACGGTGCTGGCGTCCCGGCGCCGTGGAATACCTCGTTGAGCATGTCTGCGCAGGGCAAGGACGAAGGGGCGGTCAATGGGCAGGACGCGTCGTCGTTCACGCTTCCGGATGCGCAGATGTTTGCGACGTGGGATTATGAGGGGAAGCATTATCAGGAGCCGTTGGGGGCAGGTCGGAGGCGGGTACCGGCGGCGCCTGTCGTGTCGTTGGCGTCGCTTGGGAGGCCGTCTCGAGTGGGTAGTTGACGTTTGGACTTGTACAACCTTGCTATAGCCCTCGCATGTCTTGAAACTGGATTATCGAAACAGGCAGTGTGGGCCATTGAAGCGCCCCCTTGCGAGTTATGTACTAGGTTTCGGTTAACCTTGAGGCACAACTCTCATGTCCTGGACTGCTCTACCCATCCTTCCCTTTTTTCTCGCCTTATGGCTCAGCGTGAACGGTGTCAGATCGCGCAAGCTGTCTCCATCTGGCGCAGCGACAGCCTTCGTGGTCGGTTTCGTGGTCATGTCGACGCACGTACGTGCCATCGGTATCTCTCTCGTGGTGTTTTACTTGTTAGCGTCCAAGGCAACCAAACGTGAGTCACCACTGGCATCCATTCAGCCGATGTCCTGACGGAACGTAGAGGGAAACCAACGCAAGGCTCGGCTCGAAGCGGGGTACCACAATGCTGGCTACCGCAATGGATGGCAGGTCCTCTGCAACAGCCTCGCGGCCTTTATCGCATGCGTGATCTGGGGCGTCATGTTCACCCCAGACGCGTACCCGTGGTCTTTCTTTGAGCAGATTCTTGCCCCTCACACCGAGGTGTACCGCAGCGATGGCTGGTGCCCGCTCTCGCCTGCCGTAGCGGGTGGCCTCAGTCGTGCCCTCGTGCTTGCGACCCTCGGGTGCGTCTCTTATTTCACGCGCGATGTACGTACTGACAGTGTCTTTTCCAGCCAGTTCGCGTGTTGCCTCGGGGACACCCTCGCTTCGGAACTTGGCATCCTGTCGAGCTCCCCCCCGATCCTGATCACGACGCTCAAGCCTGTGCCCCCAGGCACCAACGGCGGGATCTCTCTCGGGGGTACGGTCGCGTCTGGCGTCGGCGGATGCATCGTTGGACTTGCACAGTTTGTGAGTCTGGTCGTGGA
Source organism: Sutorius australiensis (assembly GCA_038089915.1). Lineage (NCBI taxonomy): Eukaryota > Fungi > Basidiomycota > Agaricomycetes > Boletales > Boletaceae > Sutorius > Sutorius australiensis. Next base: position 26,193 of record JBBPLR010000086.1, on the reverse strand, counting down.
GAACAGCGTGTGTAGGTCCGAGTGGACGAATTTGCTCTTGACGCTGATTGGGTGGGGTACCGCCGCGGGAATCCTCGGGTCGATGGTGCGTATAAACATGTCTATCCTTCTCTCCGCTCCCTAACCATTATGCGATCACGGACGGGTCTAGATCGATTCACTCATGGGGGCGACGCTGCAGCGTACGCGCTACTCTACGGACAAGAAGTGGATTCTACAGGACGAGTCGGTGCCCGATAAGAACGAGCGCATCAAGGTGGTCAGCGGGATAAACGTGTTGACCAACAACCAGGTTCGTGTGTCGTTCCCCGCTGTCCGTCTCGTGTTAATAGCGCCAAGGTCAATCTGCTATCGTCGGTCATGACGGCGCTTGTCGTCGCGGTCCTCGCCTAGCTCCGGGTCTCGGTGTATATAGTTTTTTACCAAGTCCCATGTTTGTAGTTACCACATCGAGGGGTTTAACGAGATCTTGCTCACGTGCGTTGGAGTAGTACTACGTCTCGCACCGCACCGTCTTATCGTCCTCATCATCATTCTACAATCATGGCAGAAGAGTCCCCAGAACCACCCAAGCGCGACGTACAGAACCACGTCCTCTTCGAATGTGCCTGGGAGGTCGTCAACAAGGTCGGGGGGATCTACACCGTCATTAAGACAAAGGTCCCGGTCACCGTCGCAGAGTATGGCGATCGATACACGCTCATCGGCCCGCTCATGTACAAAACCGCCCCGATGGAAGTCGAAGCCCAGGAACCTGCCGATCCCGCGCTCGCGGCTACGATCTACGCCATGCGCGTACAGGGCGTCAAGTGTCTCTACGGCCGCTGGCTCATCGATGGCGCACCCCGCGTGTTGCTCTTCGATATCGGGAGCGCGCTCCCCCGGCTCGACGAGTGGAAGTCGGACCTGTGGAATCTCGCGGGGATACCCTCCCCGCCGCAGGACACCGAGACCAACGACACGATCGTCTTTGGTTACCTCGTCGCGTGGTTCCTCGGGGAGGTACGTGATCCGTCGTCTCCCATGTGTTGCTTGCGCTCACCGGGCCCGACCGGACCACCGGTAGTACGTTTCGCGACAGCTCCATACGGCCGTCGTGGCCCACTTTCACGAATGGCAAGCGGGCATCGCCATCCCGTTGTGCCGGAAGCGGCACATTGACGTCACGACGGTGTTCACGACGCATGCGACGCTTCTCGGGCGGTATCTCTGCGCGGGGAGCGTCGACTTTTATAACAACTTGCAGTACTTTGACGTCGATCACGAGGCGGGCAAGCGCGGTATTTACCACCGCTACTGCATCGAGCGTGCGTCTGCGCATTGCGCGGACGTGTTCACGACCGTGTCGGATATTACGGCGTACGAGGCCGAGCATCTGCTGAAGCGCAAGCCGGACGGTATCGTGCCCAATGGGCTCAACGTCGTCAAGTTTCAAGCGATGCACGAGTTCCAGAATCTGCATGCGACTGCCAAAGCCAAGATCCACGAGTTTATCCGAGGTCATTTTTATGGTTATTATGATTTCGATCTTGATAATACGCTCTATGTCAGTCTTCTTGATCTTTGGTGTGCGCCGCTAACGTCTTTTGAAGGTGTTTACTGCCGGGCGCTACGAGTATCGCAACAAGGGGGTAGACATGTTTATCGAGTCGCTCGCACGTGAGCATGTTCCGATCGAGATGCTTGGCCATTGTTACTAGGTTATCGACAGGTCTCAACTATCGCCTTCAACAAACCGGGTCAAAGACGACCATCGTCGCGTTCATCATTATGCCCGCTGCGACGAGCTCTTACCTAGTCGACGCTCTCAAAGGGCAAGCGGTTATGAAACAATTAAAGGATACCGTTACTGAAATACAAAACCGGATCGGTGCACGTTTGTTCGATCATGCTGCCAGGTATCATGGGTACGTGTTGTTCGTGAGATGATTACGATGTGATCCAATTATCATTGTCACAGGGAGGGCAAGATGGAACTCCAACCAGAGGATCTCCTGTCTGCAGAGGATCAGGTATTGCTGAAACGACGGATATTTGCTCTCAAACGCAATATATACCCCCCGATCGTGACGCACAACATGACGGATGATGTCAATGACCCCATTCTGAACCAGCTTCGTCGCGTCAAACTGTTCAATTCCCCGTCTGACAGAGTCAAGGTGATTTTCCACCCAGAGTTTTTGAACTCGAACAACCCGATCCTGGGCCTTGACTATGAGGAGTTTGTGCGAGGATGCCACCTGGGCGTGTTCCCGAGTTACTACGAGCCGTGGGGCTACACGCCGGCAGAGTGTACGGTCGTGAGTGATGCATGCGATGGCGATGATGAGATGGCTGATGGAAGTCAGATGGGTGTTCCGTCTGTGACCACCAACTTGTCCGGATTCGGGTGTTTCATGCAAGACCTGATTGACAGTCCAGAGGAAGAAGGATGTTACATCGTCGATAGGCGGACGCAATCCATTGAAGACTCTGTCAACAACCTGACAAACTTTATGTTCCAATTTGCGAGCAAGTCACGGCGACAACGGATCAACCAGCGTAACCGGGTGGAGCGACTCAGTCCGCTGTTGGACTGGAAGAACCTTGGGATCGAGTACTCCAAGTCGCGACAGCTCGCGTTGAGACGGGCATACCCCGACGCATTCCTGAATGCGAATGGCGAAGTGGATGATGAAGATTCAGACTGGTTCGGCGCAAGTATTCAGCGGTTCCTACCGGTGTCTGCGCCTGCCAGCCCGCGTCTGCGGATGTCCGGGATTGCCACTCCTGGTGACATGGGTACGCTGACAGAGGAGGTGAGACACCTAGAGTGTGCCAAGCGATGACTGAAGCGTTTCCAGATGCAGCGACTGAATACGAGCGACTATCGTGGGTACAATTGGCCACAAGCAGCCGAAGAGGAAGAGGATGGGTATCCTTTGTAAGTGGCTGTCCTTATCAAGGTTTGATCTCCCAGTGAACTTGGTGATTCATCTCCGCGCTGTGTTCTTCGTGTGACAGCCCGCTTGTCATGAAGGTCCGCTCACGCGGGGGGTCTGGGGTAAATACGCCCGGTGGGAGTGTGTCGAAAAGTCTGAGCGAAAAAGACTTGCAAAAGGCGGACGCTGCGCTGAACCAGGTGAACACGACTGGTTCACGCGCGTTCGGGGACAAGGCTGGGTAGACCCCGTTTATGCACTGCTTGGATTATGTATCTAGTCAACACGAGTTGTGGCTGTGCTTAGTCAGTGGTATCCCCGGGAATTCCCGGGTGTAGGCCGTGTCTGTGATTTTTCGTTTTCTCTTTCTTTACCATCATCATCGTTATTATTACCTTGCTCATCGTCGTACACAGCGACGACGCACTCTTCGTTGCTCTCGTCGACGTCCATCACACACGATGACTCCACCACGTCCGACGATGAAGACCATCCACAAACGGTTGTCCGCTTTACCTCGCGCCGTTCCATCACCATCTACATCGGCAAGTGCGATATCCAGAGTTCGCTCCAACTCGGCCCCGTCTTCCCGCACCCTCTACACTGCGAACTCGACTTCGAGTCCCCTCGCATTCTTCGACTCGCCCCCGCCTCCCCCACCTAGCTCCCGTCCAGGCAATCCACACGCCCTTTCCACTTCCCGTCTCCCCGTCAAGGTCGAGGGCGAAGGCTCCTCCCAGTCGACGAGCCCGCACTCGCACAACTCGCCGCACGGACAGGGCCAGTCGAGCCAACCTCCCTTCTCGCTCGCACTCACCTCGTCGCAAGCCAATGCCTCCTCCCCCCCTGTCCTACCTGCCTCCTATCAACCTGCGGGTTTTTTCCCGTATTCCTCTTTCCCCGCTCCGTTCTGCAATGTCTCGCTTGCTGGTCAGCCCGGGTCGCATGCGCGTACGGGGCGGCACCGTGTCCGGTACCACCTCGATGTCGGGGCGTATGGCATTCCGAAACATGCAAAGAAGCCTGGAAAGTCAGGCATGGGTGGCGCTGGTGTCTCCAGTGGTCGGTTCTTTCAGGACGCACCGGGCGAGGACCTCGGTCTTGCCGTCCAAGTAGGCGAGGATGCCTACTTCATCCGTGAAAATGCCATGGGTGTGGCCGATGGTGTCGGCGGTTGGTCACGGGCCAGAGGTGCGTGTATCTCGTTCCATATTCATTTAACCTAACTTTGGTCTTCGATTCTAGACGCTTGTGCCGCGAAGCATGCGTCTCAGGACCCCTCACCTAGCGCCCTTTTTGCGCGACGTTTAATGCATCATTGCTCGGTAGAAGCCCTCGAGGTCGATCCTTGTACGTCCCCGCGCCGTGAGGCATCACCTGCCCGCAGTGCCTCGCCGAGACGTACAGGAAGCACAGCCCTCAACGACGTGTGGCCATGGAATGCGGATATAGATCAGCTCAACGAGGAGCTGGAAGATTCGCTCGAGGATCTTGAAGACGGCCTGGACATTCTCATGATACTCGAACGTGCGTACGAAAAAACGATCAAGGCCCATGTCGTGGTCGACGATTCGACTCCGACTGCGCCCGTAGCGCGGCCACCGTCGCTTCTTTCGATTCCAGAAGAACGGCCGCTTTCCATGGTATCCAGTGATGCTGTGGTTTCCTCTTTTGTGCCGCCCGAGATACCCGTCGTCGCACAACCGAAAGTCGTTCCGTTGAAGACGGGATCTTCGACTGCCCTCGTCGCGGTGCTTGAACATTCATGGTCGCCAACACCACCCCGACCATCACCTCATCGACCAATGTTGTTTAATTTCCCAGCGCCGCCGAAACCCACGTACGATGCAGTTCTCAAGATTGCACATTTGGGCGATTGTATGGGTATGCTCGTGCGGGACGAGCGCATCGTATGGCGCAGTGCCGAGATGTGGTGGGCATTTAACACACCGGTACAGCTCGGTCCGAGTTCTTCTGCCCGACCGAGCGATGCGCAGATCCTCGAGCTCCCTGTCCAAGCGGACGATATCCTCATCCTTGCGAGTGATGGACTGAGCGATAACTTGTGGGACTCGGAGGTGCTAGATGAGGTGGTGCGATTCAAGAGGTCGTTTTTGAAGGATGCGACGAAGAGCAAAGGCCAGGGGTTGCTTGGTCGGAGGACGCTTGCGGGGATGTTGAGCGAGGCGCTGTGCTCGAGAGCCCGTCGGGTGTCTGAGAGGAAGGGGAAGAGTTTTGTAGACGAGGATGGGGACTTGGAGGACGAGATACCGTTTGCCCGCCGAGCAAGGGAACAAGGAAAGACGTTCAAGGGCGGTAAAATCGATGGTGAGTGTGCTCGTCTAGATGATGGCCATATGTTGACGTGGTTCTGTAGATATCTCGGTGCTGGTGGCCGTCGTGTCTCCCGCACCGGACTTAGCGTTGAACTAGGTCATGGTCTGCATGTGTACGACATTCCTTTGCATATTCTGAATCACTGTATGGATAGAATGTATATGAGATAGTTGGTTTCTTTTATGCATATGCAGTATGTACCATCTTTCCAGAACGTGAGGAAAGACAAGATCGATTCGTGTACGTTTGTGCGATATGCGTCTAGCTAACGTCCATCGCCTCACCGACGGGCATGACCTGCTCGCTGATGACCAAATTTCTGATACTCTCGCTCTTCCAAGCTGTAGTCCCGCGTCTGAACGTATATTTACGCTCCTTTTCGACACGTTCGTTTGGCTTGACAAAGTTGCGGAGCATCTCTGTGCCCGTTGCGGTGATGACGCATGCATCAACGTTGGAACCCGAGCCAAGGTCGTTGAAGATACCGGCCGTAATACCGGCCGTCACCAGCCTCAGGGCTTCCTCTCGCTGTCGGGGTGATGTCAGCCCTGTGGGTGTTTCACGGAAGCTGGATTACCGTCATGTTGGGCTTCCAGCCACTCTCAAAGACCGCCATGGCCGCAAGACTTCCCGACCCCATCGTCACGTAGGGGAGCTTGTCTGTGGATCCGTGCGGGTGGATGGTAAAGAGGTGTGGACCGGTGGCGTCCACGCCGCCGAGGACGAGCGCGGCGCCGATGTGTCCTCCATATCTTTGATAGCAGCTCAGCATCTTGCACCAAAAAGGGAGAGCACGACGTACCGGAATAGATGTTGTTTGAGCATCGTCATCGCCGTGACTACGTGTGGCTTGCGTCCCGTCGAGAGTGCATGTAGCTCGATGTTGGACGAGATCATCGCAGTGACGAACTCGGTGTCGGCTGCCGTTCCTGCACCGCAACACCGGATCGACTCTGAGATGTAGTGTATCTGGACACCGCAGAGGCTCAGCGCAGCGCTCGTGTGGATGAGCGAGCGACGCACGTACCTTTTCGCAGTTTTTGTCGGCGACGATAGGGCCTTCTGTCGCGCGCGTGTCTGCGCCGAGTACAATGCCATCTTTGAACAGACACCCCACGATGGTGGTACCGGTGCTGGTCGCCTTTGGCAGCGACGCCCCCTTGTCTTCTAAAAAGCCATTGCTGGTCGCGATGAGTGCTCAGAACTATGGCGTCGCACCGCGCTCACCGTATCGCGTTTGAGAAATCGAATCCAGACGGTCTGTACACGCTGTCCATCGCGTTAGATGGGATACAAGATGTGCATACGCGTACGATTACCCCAGGACTGGTGGCACCGCCTTGTCCAGTTATACCACGAACCCCGGACAGCGCCCCCCCTCTCGCCACCGTCCACGACGAACAGCAACCGCAGCGCCGACAGCGTCCTACACTGCACGACGAACAAGACACCGATCATGGACGGCTGGAACAAGTTGCAATCGAGCTTTTCTAACATCAACCTCGGCCAGTCGGCCAACAAGTTCGCAAAGGGCTTCAATTCGAGCGTCCAGGCGACGCGCGAACGACTGGGCCAGATTGCGCCTGGCGAGATCACCGAGCTGCCCCAAGGTCGGTGTCCATCACGTTCAGCCGTGCGTTTTACCCACTCGACCCTACAGAGTACAAGGACCTCGAGGCCCGCGTCGACGCGCTGCGTCAGGCCCACCTTACCCTACTCAAGTGAGACCGCAACGACGCACACGTCATGTATCTGACCACTGCCTAGGATCACCAAAGCCTACGAGTCCGAGTCGTACGACTACCCTACTCAGATCCAGGAGTCGATTACCGAGCTCTCCACCACCATCGGTCACGGCATTACCAACTTTGCTGCTACCAACCTCAAGGGGACGAACATCCCTGCGCCGAACCCCGTCACCCCCGTGGCAGCGCAGCATAAGACGCTCCCGCATGCGCTTGGCCGGGCGGCGACCAATGCGGCGACGGCCCTGAACAGGGCACCAGGGGGCAGCGATGATAAGCTCGGGAGGGCGCTCGGGCTGTATGCCAGTGCTTGGGATGCTATTGCTGACGCGCGTATTCAGCACGACGATGGAGTTCAGAGGCAATACCTTTACCCGTGGCAGACGACGCTGTCGACGTCGATCAATGTTGCCATGAAGGCCCGTCAGGCCGTACGTGTTAGCAGACTCGAGCTCGATGCAGCAAAGCAATCGTAAGATATCGCGCGGGTTTTCCGTCCGAGTGGCTGAATTGCTTGTCTAGATTGAAGACTGTCAGTCATGTCAAGCAGGAGCAAGCAAGGCTCGACATCGAGAATGCAGAGGACGACCTTGTGCAAAAGACCGAGGTCGCGATCACGCTCATGAAGACCGTCCTTGAAAACGTACGTACCCGTTGACCATATTCCCTCTGCGAACATTCAACGTGTCCCCAGCCCGAGCCTATCAAGAACCTGAACGAGCTCATCAAGGCACAAGTAAGCGTATACCGTCGTCGACCACTGTCGGATCGTTGACGTCCGTTCAGCTGGTTTACTTTTCCTCTGCTGCCGAGGCGCTCTCGTCTGCACAGGGCGAGATAGAAGATTTGAGCGTAGCCGCGGAGGGCGAATACAGGTATCATCCCTTGGTTTGTTCTCTGCCAACCTCACCGTCTCATGCCTACCACAGAAAGTCTAGGGATCACTGATTAACCGCACTCGAAGCGTACGCCCTACATCTTTAACACCTGTATACGGATACGATCACTTAGTATACTTTTATGTTTTGTCATCCATTCCTTCGCTCCAAGGCCTGACTTTTGTGACCTTTATGTAACTTGTGCAATCGGACGACCTTTGGTCTATGACTTGCAAGTCTGGATCACGTGATGCTAGTCCAAAAAATTTTTTCCCTTCTTTTCCCTCCCTTTGACTTGTTCTCTTCCAGGTGAGCGTCTGAAATCTCTTTTTACGAGTACCACTTTTTTTTTCGTGATGATTTGTTTGCTGTGCACCAGACCGAGTGCTTTTTGCTCCTTGAGGAACATTACCCTGGCCCTCTGTTATACGCTCGAGGGTCCTGACCGTTCATTATCGGTTCTAGTATCGATCTAAACTATCCACTGATCATTGTCTCATTATCAGGCATCTCAAAACGGTGGTTACGAGTAGCGAACGGTATTCCCCCCATCGTACCAGTACATTTGCTAGGCCTTGTCCCCAATAGTCACGTCGTCTTGATCTTCATATGAACAGATTTCGCACGAGTGAGCTGGTCGTAACCTAGAAGCGAACGCAAAAATGGATGATTCATATCAAGTGAACAACCACCACCCACCAAACTTGCTCAGACTGACACCCCGACCGCTGTTTTTGACGCCTGTCCACGACAGCGCGGGATCGAGGAAATCGCATCTTTCAGTCGCATCGCGGGCATGAGCAACGGCGAGCGACAAGGGGAATGAGACGTACCTGTTCAAAAATGCCGTCCCGGTTTGCAATTCGTCAACGATGCGCAAGAACGCCGTCTCGGAGTCGGGATTTTTCTGCGCGTTCGTCCACACGGAGGCCGTCAGTCCGTATGGGGAATCGTTCATGAGGCGAATGGCCTCTTCGTCCGAGGAGACCTGCGTGGATCATGCTTGTTCCTGACTTGCGAGCGATCGGAGGGCGAGTTGACCGACCTTTTGAATCCCAATCACGGGTCCGAATGTTTCTTCCTATAGTGGTTCTCAGTGTTGTCCTTTTCAGTTCGTCGGTTCATCTCACCATCATAACGTCCATGGCTAGACAACGTGTTCACTCAGCAAGCGCACACCTGTCGACCGACGGACTTACCGTGATTGACGTTGACCAAGACCTGTGGCGCAACGTACGCAGTCCCGCTTTTTCGTCGAATGAGTTCCGACGACCGAACTCTGCATACCAGCATACTCACGGTTGTGCTATCGGGAATAGGTATTCTGGAATGAGAGCGGTAGCCCCCGCCTTGACTGGATGTCCTATAAGATCAAAGAAGGGGCCAAAGAATTAGAGGAAGCTCACCCGCGTCTGCAACTTGTTTGCGGATCCTCTCGGCACTGGCCACACTGACAACGGGTCCAAGGGAAGTCTCTGGCTTGGTGGGATCACCCAAGACGTATTTCTTTCAGTGTGAAGTATGAGCACCCCGGAATCAGGTCCCAAGAGAATAGTCACCTTGACTAGATCGACGTATCGCGTCACAAACTCGTCGTGCACGGATTCATGCACATATATGCGCTTTGACCATGAGCTGAGCAAGCGAAGAAACCACGGCGACATCAGCCTACCTCGATGGCGCAACAGCTCTGACCCGAGTTGAACATGGCGCCTTTACGAGACGAGACATGTCAGTCGAGTAACGCAGGCAGGCATGTCAAGGTCTCACCGTCCACGAGCTCTGCGACGGTATACTTGAGATCTGCATCCGGACGCACGTACGCGGGATCTTTTCCTCCAAGCTGTCCGGAAAGTCAGCCGTTGCAAAGTCTACAGTCTATCGCGGTTACCTCGAGTGCGACACCTTTGAATCCGCCAGCTTCCACGGCTGCCCGCTCTACGGCGTGGCCCCCGACGACGCTGCCCGTGAAGGAGATAAAGTCCACCAGTTTGTGTTTCACCACGTAAGACGTGAGGGGAGGCGATAGATGCAAGACTTGTACCAAGTCCTCCGGTACACCAGCTTTGTGGAGCGCATTGACGAAACGTTCTGCTACCAAGGGCGTCTGCGGGGAGGGTTTGAGTAACACGGCATTTCCAGCCACGATGGCGGGAAGGACAGAGTTAATCGTCACGAGATAGGGATAGCTGGTTGCAACGCCACGACGTAGATCAGTAGACAGCGTATGTGAGAGAAGCAACATACTTCCAGGGTGCAATCACGAAAACGACACCGAGGGGCTCACGCTTGATGTACCGTCTGAACCCAGGTACATCGGTGTCCTTGAGCGAGACGTCGGAGAGGCAGGATTCTGCGATGGACAACATATATTCCGCGCGAGACAGAAATCCTTTGATCTCCCCAGGGACCTGACTCACGGGTCTTGAACAGATCCCAATGAGCTGTATTCTCGACGATCAGGACCATTACCAACGTACCGACCCATCTGGAGAGTGAGTTCGATGTGAAGGGCATTCTGTTCGTCGTCACCGATGGTCTTGAACACTGACTGCGAACTGATCCGTGCAAATATCGTACAAGATGGCTTCGTTACCTACCACGAATTTGTGCCCGATCTCAATACGCTCCTCGAGTGTGCGTTTTCTCCAAGCGGCTTGGGCGAGAGCAGCATTTTGAAGCTTGATATCGAGCTCGGGTTCGGTTGGATATACTCTGGTCACATACGGTTCTTGTTTGTGAGGAGTAATGGTCGTCTGCGTCTGTACGTTGGCCATGTGTGTTGGTCGCAGAGTTATCTTATCTCATGTTACAAAGTGATCAACCCGTCTAGATCTAGGCGCTAACAGAACTGGATTACGATCTTCAAGGCGTCAGAGATGAGGAACTAGTACTCGCAGACCCAGGCCATTAGTTTGCTCGTCAGGTAGAAATTAGACATGTTGGATCCGAGTAGACACGCAGAGTGCATCATACTTTTAATTTTAACTCAAACAACGTGCTTCAGTTTAAAAAAGTTGGCAGGCTAGAAATGTACAAAACAAGTCCGTGACTTATACTTTGTACCGACGGCCAGTCTTGGTAAAGAATGTTTGCAGAATGTACACCTGCAAACTGGTCCATAGTTAGAGGTTGTAAATCATTCATGTGCGGGCCACGTACGCTGCCATTCCAACGACGGCCAAACTTTCGCACACCGCGTACCAGAACAAGCGACTATGGATGCATCGGGTTAGGGAAGGCGACTACATTGACCGCTGCTTACTTTTGGGTGGATTTGACCAAGGAGAAACCCCGTGTCTCCCGTGTGTGGAAACTATAGTCGCATAAGAAAAAGATCGATCCCTACAATGGAATACTTACTATCTCTGAGTGCGTTTGATACTCATGAACAAGCTATTGAGTCGATATATGCTCTCCTCGATCGGACTCGTGTGATCCGAAACTTGACCAGGCTTGGCTGCAACCTCTCTCCGTGGCTCGCTCTCGACCATGATATCAAAATCGAGTAGCTTGTCGGTCAACGTGGACATGTCATTTTCGAAACAGAAGGAGTATTCTCCGACGGTGTTCGCAGTCAAGACATAGTCTCCCGAGCGCTCACGTTGTCCGTCGAGAAGGAGCTTCTCGTTGGGGTCCTTGATGTCAAAGTCAATGTCGAAAGAACCTCCAGCTTGAACCTGGTATAAAGCTGAGAAACTCGCTCCGACCGTCCAAACTTGCACGTACTGCGAAGTAAAACTAGAGATGCAGGTTAACATTACGGACGTCCGGTCGAGTTGGAACACCTACCCCGATCTTCTCTCCTGCCTTGTCCACGTCGGCATAAAAACAGAGGCGTTCATTTGGTGCAATGACGGTCGTCAGCGCAGAAGCATTGACACGCCGAATCGATGCCAGAAAGAGTACGCTAGAAACAAGCAAGTTGAATAGAATCATGTCTGCATCCGCACCGGAGCGAGTGTAATGGGAAACCAAGCATGGTATAGTTCGGCATCAAGTGCCGATTAAAACGGAGATAAAAACGTTCAATCTCCGCGATGCTGTCGATAATCTTTCCCGTTCCCTGACTTGGCCAGAGATTACTTGGTTTGCTTTTGACAGGTAAGACGATGCCTCGCCGTGGTGAACAGCTGTCTGGTTAATCATCTGCCAACAGCGTACACGATGTCCAGGTCCACCGATGTTTCCCGGAGCGATTTGGCCGACAATCTATTCTTGTACAAGGACAATTATACTTTCTATCAGGCTTCACCCTTTCTAGAGCTCACTCTGGACACCGCGACATGTCCTCCGATGCCAACTACGCCCGATCGAGCACGTAGTGGTACCCGATTGCTCCGGTCCGATGTATCTGCGTATCCAGATGTACATTCATCCATCACGAGTACACCTCGCTCTTTCGTCACGCCCTCAGCGCCGTCTCTTTCCATGGCAAACATGAAAATGGTTTTTTCTCCGAGCCCTCTGCCAATCTCGCAAGTCCCCTCTTTGGTTTTTCCAGAGATATCACCGCCTTCTCAAGGATCAGGAAGCACCCCCTTCGAGCGGCAATTTTCTGGCGATTTTTCTCGAGAGTGGAACAATACCAACACTCAGATCTCTCCCGTCGTTCGGAGCTCGGATACTTCGTTTTCTCTTTCTCCAATACTTCAGAACTTTGGTAGGAACCCATCCAGGACTGCCTGTGCCCCAAATTTCCCGGACTCCCAAGATGCTGCAGGACGAGTCTCTCTGCTTGATAAGTTCATGTCCGCAGCGGCGGATGAATCTCTGGCTGTCGAAACCGACGTTCATCTCTCGACCTTGTCATCTCAAGATCGTTCGACACCCCTGTCAGATCTGTCAGATCTCACTTCACTCTCATCTCCTGAATCTCCTGATCACTTCGGACGCGGACTCGGCTTGCGAGGTAGCACCCCACCTACCTCTCCCACTGCAGAGAGACCGGATAACCCAAGGAAATCAACTGCCCCGTATAGTAAGCGACCACGCAACCCTGCACGAGATCTCTCCCCTAGCCCATTGGCTCGAAGTTCTTCTCGTACCCGCGACATGGATTATCTGCCTGCGAAGGGCTTCACCGGGTGCAAGCAGAAGCGGACCTCACGAAGCTACGACCGGATACCAACCAAACGCAGGAAGACGCGATCCGCCAGTGCTCCTCAACCTAGTTCAACCGAAGCCGAGTCCCGCCTCGGGACGTTGACCCGACGACCACTTCCTACTAATATACCGTACCACCCACAGTTTTCTCTTTTCTACCTGCGTTTCCCAGTCAGCTCTTATCTACAGTTCGCCGACGGAAAGTTGGTGATATCCATTGGCTCACTAATACTCGCGATCCAACACTTCTTCTAGGTTTCCTCTGCTTTCAGCTGATTCTAAGCGTATTTCGGGTAACTACAACGAACCGCGAGACGCACTGGATTTGTACACACCTCGCTTCGTCAAGGGATGTGGAGTCACGAAAGTTGGCGTTTGTCCAATATGCATCGAGAGCTCCTCTCGTGGCGGAAAGGATGAAGCCGTGTGGCACTCGATGAAATTTTCCGCATACAAGTGGCATGTGTCTGATAATGCATACGTCTCGCAGGCTCACGTCATGCCTCTGACAGAGTTGTGTTCTTTATTGTCGATAAAAGTGCTAAATTAGCAACCCGTCCAGTTACCACATGCAGTATGCCCATGGTAAGTTTTCAGCTCACGCCCATCCACCCTTCATTAGACTTGTCAAGGTATCTCTTCTGTTTCCGCTCGTCCTTTCTCTCCTCCGGTCGCATTCCGGACAATCGAACGTCAAAATCCCGCCAAGAACGAGCGTGCAGCTGTACAGGAAGGAAAATGCCACAAGTGCAAGAAGTGGATACTCGTGGAAAGCATTAAAAATGTGGATATCAAGGCAAGCGTTCACAATCGGGGAAGCCATCTGACTGGACGCATTGCAGGTTAAAGAACTTTATTGGTGCGTACTAAACAAGGTGATTGCAGTCCTTGCAAACACAGTTACGCAGGTGGAAACATGCTGCTGCGTGCCACCAAGGTACTCATATAGATGGCGACGACGACTTTTTTCTAGATGACGACATTTACCGCCGCGCTCGGCAAGCTCTCTGAACGTGATCCTTCACCTTGTTCATATACTTGGGCCTGCTTTTTTGCTCGGCTTTACCTTTATTCTTTCTTCATTCTCATTCTCACATTCCATCACATTGCTCACCTTTGTTCTGCTAACCGCATGGATTCTGCACTGTTTGTCCTTGTCCTCGTGATGTTTTTAAGATGTATATTGTAGTGTGTATTCCTGCTCAAAGAGAATGTCCCTTAGTTGGTAGTGCGGAACAGTGACTCGCAGTTTGCTGTTGCTCCCGCCTGCAAATCAATCGTGTTTTGGAGTTTCTCTATATTTGGCGTCGGTCCTCTAGATCAGCCACCACCACTTGCAAGTATATGGTGACTTGGTCATCGCATCGCCTTGGTCCCTAATCCTTGCTCAAAGCGTGGTGACTGGTGGCAACCGATCACCCTTGGGGTCCCGGTGGGTTGGAGCACCACTCATGTCCAAGTCAACACCCGAGATAGACGAATTCTACGCTCAAATTCACCGTCGTATGGTCGAAACCGGTGAATGGGATAGGTGCGCTGTGCTTTCTCCTCGACTAAATTTCAAGTTTTACATGGCCCTTCCGATCGTAGAATTCTCCGTCTTCTCACGTCCAAGCTCTCGGAACACGGATGGATAGACGAGATGCGTCACCGTGCAAAGGGTATACGTGTCTCGCTTGGGGGTGTGGAGAACGGGGCTGACCAAGAGATTCATAGAACGCGCGCGGTCGATGGAAGCGCTTTCTTTTCAGGTGATATTAGAGGAGATGTCCCCTCCCGCACAAGGTAAACGTGTATTTGAACTGCGGTCGGTGTAACGCGTCTCACTGTGCGGGACTATAGCTGGCATACCTCCTACGGTGAAACGTGAAATAATGAATGTCCTCCGACAATATGTCAGGGATCAGTTTGAAAAATGACAGTCGTGGTGTGGTATATCTGCGTTCGCTCGCGCTCTCATGTTACTTTTTGGGTATGCAAGTCCACGGTTGCCAGTTCTAACAGTATTATCGACGGAAATTACATGTGGTACCAATGAGAATGCCGTGGAATCATGAGTGTTGGGTGGAACGACGCCCCGACAGCGACTCTTCCGTGGACGATTGCCCTTCCCCTCCAGACATTTCCTGTTCCACGATCTTCTCCGCCAGCGCCTTGATTTCCTCGGGGTCAGGACGTATTTTCTCCATCGCCTGCTCATATATCTGTTTGCCAACCCCCAACGGTGCCCTCTCCCATGTTGTGACTCTAATACCGACACCTGGCATCTGATGTTTCCGCAAGTAGCGTACCCACCTGTCTACGATGGCCGGGTCCGCATCCCATGCCTTGATGACCCGCTTGTGTATCCGTCGTTCAAAGTTTTCCTGACTTTTTTTATGGATGAAGGGCCCTCGGAGAACGGTCCACATCGAGCGTTGAGTCGGAAGTGGTATGGGGCGTGTGGCAGGGATTCCGAGCGCACTCGCTGCGTGTCCGGCGAAATGCGCAAAGAGATCCAGCGGGTAATGATGATGCGACCGGAAGTGAATCTCGGCCACAGGAATGTTGTGCGTCCGCGGAATCGTCGTTGGGGGGTACAGAGCGCGACCGGGGATGACCATGGAGGCAATGTCGGTCTCAGATAGTACGACGGGCGCGTCATTCTTCGCGGGTGGTGTAGCTCTGTCCAAGGTTCGGCAAAGCTCGATGGGTTGGAAAAGACACGTACAATGATTTATTGGTGTTATACCGTACCCATCTCGTCAACGTTGTCCACGACGTTCGCGACGAACGAGCCAACATATCGACGCGACTGCAGAAAGACCAGGAGAGCGCGATTTCTTGAAGTCAATCCGGCAAGTCCCGGATTCCGCACCTGCTTAATCATATACCAATCTTCCTGCTTCAGCGTTTTTCAACATCGTCCATGATGAGCGGGTATGACAAGGACCCATTTTACTTGAGGTATGCATGGTTGACTTGCGTATAGACGGGTTGTTAACCTTCTTGCAGATACTAGTACGTATTGACGTCGTCAGGACCGCATCGGAGCTGAGCACGCACGTAGCACTGGTCATTCTGGCAAGCACGGGCATGAATTCCTCGAATTCGAGTACTCCCATGGCCGTTTGCGATATGCAAACAACTCAAACTATAGAAACGACAGTCTTATTCGCAAAGAAAGTGCGTGAGCTGGCCGGTCTATTTCCACCATTCGACTCATCACGACCGTTTCAGTGTGGGTTGGGCCCTTGGTGGTCAAGGAGCTCAAGCGCATTGTCGAAGCGAGCGAGATCACAAAGTAAACATATTTCTATCCGTCGTCATCGTACTGATCGCCCTTGCAGGGAAGATGACACGAACTGGCCAAAGAAGAACATTGTGGGCAAGCAAGAGCTTGAAATTCGTATCGGAAATGACCATATTGCCTTTGAGGTGGGTGCCCACGGCGAATTAGTGAAAAAGTGTGTTAATTTTGGGTTAGACAGCAAAAATTGGATCCCTGGTCGACATCCAGGACAGTGAAGACCCGGAAGGGCTTCGCGTCTTCTACTATCTGGTGCAGGACTTGAAGGTGCGTCCCCCCTTTTCTCTTGAGCATCGGATAACCCTTGGCCCAGTGCCTCATTTTCTCTCTCATTTCTCTCCACTTCAAAATCAAGCCAATCTAAATTACTCTCGACACGTGTTTTGCCGCACACTATCACGCTGTGGCCTGTCACTCATCTCTGGTTGCATGAATGAGTCATGTAGATGGTATCGAACCTTTGGTCCATTGCGCAAGATAGTGCTGTACGTTATTTGCGAGGTAAGGGTTTTACATCGAAATCGCCAATAGACCCGTAGTGAACATATTTCTAGACTCCAATAATAATTTATTTGGGCATACTCGCTCGATCATTACGCCCAAGATGTGATAAGTTCACGAGTAGGATCTCGCTCACTGGATGCTAGTGGAACAGCGCTGAGTTTACGTCGATAGGCCTTGTCCTTTGTACCTTGTCCGTGACATGTAGCATGATGCGCTGAGGCCTTCCAATTGATCGGGTCTGCTTCTGGCCCATCAGCGGTGCGAGCAGAGGCAAAGCCGCCATAGCGCCTTTCTGTTTGTGCACTTCTTATCATTGGGGTTCTTAGGTCTTGTTTTAACATCCAACAATTGCTCAAACGCTGGTTGCCTACTACACCTCAACACTGACAGATGATATGGTCTAGATGCAAGGCACATATATGTTCTGCTACATCCGGAATCTGAGACCGCGCTGTTATTGCCCAGTTAGTCCAATACCGAAGCAACACCGTGG
Organism: Sutorius australiensis; assembly: GCA_038089915.1. NCBI lineage: Eukaryota > Fungi > Basidiomycota > Agaricomycetes > Boletales > Boletaceae > Sutorius > Sutorius australiensis. Next base: position 8,920 of record JBBPLR010000086.1, on the reverse strand, counting down.
TACCTGCCTTGCGTATCTCGGTGCGACGAGGTGAACGGCGCATATCTTCCAGCTGCTGCGAAACCTCGATCGCTTTATCCCGCTGTTGGGTTGCTGCGGCCTGCGCCTCCTTAATCAACGCCATGAGGGAGCAAGTAGTTTCTTCCAACGATTTCTGGTATGACGTTGCTTCGCTATCCGAAATCCCTATCTCTAACACTCCTCTGGCTTTGGTGACTGCGTAGTTTGCCTTAGCCAAGTAAGATGCTTGTCTCGGTTGCGCGGCTCACCTGCAATGCGCATATGTTGAATGATATCCCTAAAAATATCCATCTTGGCCTGAAATCTATCCGAGAGGTGCTCGAGCATGCACAAAAATCTCCATGGGTCAGGCACGCGTTTTTCCTCGTGCATTTGTGCAAACGCCATGATCTCGTCCCAGCCCATGCCTTCGAAGAGCGTACTGGAATTGCCGACGCGTTTCTCGTACCTCTTGCGCGGGACGGTCCATCTCGCGATGTGAGTTCGCATCTCCAGGTCTCGCTCTGACATCTCTGCGAGCGAAGTATGCGCGATCTGGAGGTAGTGTTCGACCTCGGCAAGAGTTAGGAGTAGGGAATTCGTGACCGCTGTCATTTCGTCGACCGAGGTGGTAGGAGGGGCAGATGGTCAGTGGTCAGTGGCCAAATACGTTGGTCGTGCGAGGCCCTATATATGTCTTTCAGGAACGTCAAAGCGGAGGGCTCCCGTGATCGTGTAGTGGAGACCTGCGAGGGCATTGTATTCACTGGGCATTGTCTGTGCTAGGACCCTGGTGGGCTGGTCACGCATTCTATCCTTGGCGATTGTTTTTGTTCTTTATCACAATGGACTCGTTATTCAATAGGTATCGTACAAATATTGCATACAATCCACTACTTGCCTCAATTCTCCTAGATGTGTACTGCGTGTGGTCGGCGATAGCCAAGTCCACTCAGGCGAGAGCGCGTAGTCTTTTCCTATCTTTGCATCGCTTCTTTTGTGCCATTGCCCATAACCGCTTGAGCTCCTGCTGCTGCTGCTCAACTGCCGTGTCGTTCCCGAGAGATGGCACGCCATGTGCGGCAACATCCCCAACTTGACCCGCCATGCATGACCCTTTATTGTGCTCGAGTGTTTCGGAACCACAAGCCAACGCAGACGGGTATCCACGCACGTCCTTCGTCGTCGGTCTTAGCGTAACGGAGGCTTCAGATCCAGTTCCGCACTTTTCTTGGGAGCGGCACCACTCTACCAACGCCTGGCGTGCAACATCCGATCGTACGATCTGCGCGCGAAGGCGGAAGATCCTGGGGTCTATAATTGGCTCTAGATCGGACGACGACTCGGATTTTTCTTTCGACAAAGTCATTTCTGATCCTATGGTCGATGGCATGCGCTCCGCCTGCGTCGCGTCTCGTGGGCCGTTCAGACCGTGATGCGTGCCTTGCTTCGGGTTTTGCGCGTTTGACTTCGATTTGGCCGGGGCGGCTGGGTTCGTGGTCGTAGATCCACTACCACTCACGCGCGCGCTTGTGTTTGATTTCGCATTCGACTTGCCACTGGATGTGCGCGACTTCTTCGAGCTCGAGGGTGGTGGAGGGAAATTCGAAGTGGTCCCCATGCCACAGACATCCGCCAAGCTCGCGCCCAGTGTGTCACCCGCTTTGTTAGCCTCGCAAGGACAGCCGGGCGACAAGCAGCGTTTGAAAACGATAATCGTAGACTTGGAGGTAGTCTTTGTGCTCTCTGGAACCCAACCACCAGGAACCGCAGCGAGCCCGGGCACGTTCTCGGGACCGACAGATTTTGAGTCCGGGGTAGGCCGTGGTGCTCCGCTCCTGATTTTGTTCTTGTCCAAGCCACTGGGCCCCGCGTTGATCGCGGTCCGTTGAGAACCCTGATCGGGTGAAAGTGATACGCCGAGTTCGCTCCGAAGGCGCACTTGCCAAGTTGCGTGCTGCGATCGGAGATTGTCTCCCGCCGTGACGATGCATAGGAACACGGCCTTTGCCAAGCTGCTCTTGAAAAACGTTTCTTCATTGGTTGATCCTGAGAAGAACTGTAGGTGAACGGCGTCGAAGAGTGTTATAGGACGTACCGCGACTAGGAGCGTTCTCTCCGAGCGACGCTCGCACCTCCCGGAGATGCTTCTCTGCGTCACTATAGGACACGAGTGCCTTTTTCGTCGCGCCCATTAACCCGTCCGTGCTACAGAGCTCACAAATCGTGCAGGAACGGCCTTCCAGAGTTTTGGAACACTCATCCATTTCGTGCCACTGGCGAACTTTCTCCAAGTTGGAAAACAGATCGGCAGCATAGTCCCGGTGACTCTCGAGAAAATCTTCGCAAAGGGCGAGCTCTCCGGAAGACATAGTGGTCTTTGGGGCTGCAGAGGGCATGGCGACGCGAAGGAGGGGTTAGGATCTGATAACGAGCGCCGATAAGAATGGTGGTGCGTGTGCGCATTGATGGAGCACCAGCTTTTATATCGTCCGGATAGGTGAGGCTGACCCACAGCCGGAAGTGATGGTGCCCAGTAGGTGTCAGCCTCCGTCACTACACTGGGTTCGTTCAGAAACCCACAGGGTGGATGCCACTCTGACGACTCACGCGAAGTGAATATCTGATGCTCCGGTGTGGTGCCGGAAATGACACCGTGCAGATGAGTTGAAGAGACTAAACCTTCAACACTGAGGACAGGAACTTGGCTCGGCTCCATCCTTTTTTGAGGCCCGTCGCACAATGGGTGCAGAAAAGGAACAATGACAGAGAATTCGGGGGCACCGAGCGGCTGGTATCCCGTCGAGGACCACACGAAACCTGACTACGCGGGAGTTCGGCGTTTCGCCGGTGGCATCATCATCGTAGCACTTGCAAAGGAAAGCAGTCGAAAACCGCAGTGTGCCCCTGGCTCCGGTTCCTGAAGGCCTGATCGTCGATTTCATCAATGATAAGCTTGCGACCTTCGTGAGACAGAAATAACACGAGAACGCTCTGAGGGTTCCTACATTAGCAGTGCGACATTGGAATCACTTGATCAATCCTGACTTTATGAAGGAATAATTCTAGAAACGCTTCAGTGGGCAGCTGAGCGTGGAATACCTCGCTCATACTGCCCGCTGGAGCCTTTCGCCACCATTTGGCGATGGTTCTGTTAGAAAATTTGGTCCGCTATGACCAATGGGTAGTTCGTGTTGTCTCGAGACCTCTATTAGAACGTTTGCTGCAAACTCAGTACCAGCACAAACTTTGGTTGACAGTGTGCTTCACAGCTTACGCTCTGATCGACTTGTCAGGACGGCGACTGCATCAATCAGTCGGGTCGGAAGACGCTCGCTGCACAGGTATAAAGTGGCAAGGACCATACAACCACCGCACCGCAGCTCCACCCGCGAAAACGACGGATGGTAGTCTTCTTATCTCTTCGGATCTCCGTGGTAGCTGACTACTCTTGCCGTTGCCGGTGGCGTCGTCATCTGTTTTAGTGGAGTGCGTGTGGAACCGGAATGAAGAGACTAGTCGCCGTAGGCATGTGCTGGCTGCGCTAGTGCGGACGACGCCGATACTGCCTCTCCGAGTAAGTCATTCACAACTGATGCATGACGCATGGGGTATCGTTTCATCCGTTAGCTCGGGTGTTCATCGCCTCGACCGGGCTATAAAGTGGTGACGAAGTGCTTGTTTTCGTTCTGCATACAGCAGCTGCCATGACCACCTCCGCACCGCCAGAGATTGTTATCCCTGCGACACGGTCCTCGCAAGACACGCTCACCCGCCTCTTTCCAGGTGTCAAGCCACCGCCTTCGCTCCTGGCTCCTGGACGCGTGCCCAATTCGGGGCCGGAGACGACGGCTGCGCTGCTAAAGGCACTCAGGGACAACCACGAGCGAAGCCATGTCTTTTTCAACGAGTTCAGTTTCCACAAGTGAGTTTCTTTCCTTTGCTTGTTGCACGTTTGGTTGCTTACCTGTGCAGCCACTCCGTCCACCACTTACTTGCTCTATATGCCCTGGGTGCTCCGGGCCCAGTGATAAGCGCCGCCTATGAGGACACCCATCTCGACCATTTGCGTACCGCGTTCGTCGCGCCGGCAAAGGTCACGATCACGGACGGTAACTTTACAGACTACTTGGGAAATGACCAGTATGTGTCTATGTATCCGTCTTCACTTCCCGCTGACGAGCGTCAAGCTATTACAATGCCTATCTCGATTACTTCCACCGTGTCGTTCTCGAGCCTGGCGCCACCACCTCCAATATTCTCGAGAAATACATATTTTCTCCGCACTACAACGTCCGCACGCCACAGCAGGGTGCTGAGCAGCCTCAGATGCTCAACCGGTTTCTCGAGATTCTCATTCATCCGATTATCCATGCAGGTTATGGTGCCGAATTTGGCATACCGGGTCTAATCGCGGAGAGTGCGTAGTCCGAAACGGCATGGTCTCTCTGTACAGGCATTGATCATTTGGTCGAAAGGTCTTGCGTGGACTGCGGTACATCCTGCTGGTGCAACTACGCTCATCACCCGTTTGCTCTTCACGCCTACGCGCACCACCCCCATTACTGAACTCGAGAAGCAGGGTAAGTCATCTCGAACGCCGTCTCCTTCATAGCTAATCGCGTGATGCGTAGAACCCGAGTGGTTGCCCAAACCGGGGTCGTGCCTGCGGGCATTGAACATCTTATCACTCATGCTTCGTGACCCACGTTTTGGATCCAGGGTGCTCGACAAGTATGAGTACGCTGCGATGCTCGAGTCACATGGCGAGGTGATCAACAAATATGGCGAGTTTTGGGACTGCCACATTGAAACTCAGGAAGACCTGGAAGCGCGCATGGAGGAGCTCATCTGGGTTGCGACGCTGATGTATGGCGTTGGCAGCTGGGATGGGAACGAGACTGAATTCCATGCCGACTTCTTCACGTAAGTGCAATCATGTTGGATGTCACCGCAGGCCTGACCATTCTGTTTAGTGCTCATATCGTGACATCGGCCTTGTTCATTCCCTCGCTCTGCGCATATTTGTCACGTGCATCACAGACGAAGCTGCTTCGCGCTCACTTTTTGACGAGCATCACCTGGTGGCTTGTCCGTGGTCGGCCTGGTTTCGCGCTCAAGGCGTTCACCTCTCAACCACTTGCACCGCTTCCGAATGCTCCGGCGTCAAAGTACCGCAATACCCTGCCTGGTCCTCAACCAACCCCAGCTGCCTGTGCGCTCCCTTCATCGACGTCGCCCTACGCGAGTACACCGAACCCATGGTACGCTATCCTTGCCGACGCGCTCGTCCACCCCAACGAGCATCTCTGCAAAGTGCAGCGGGCGTTGGCACACTTTAGTGTGCTGTATGGGCATCGCGAGGCAGGATTCGCGCTCGAGTCGCTATCCAAGGATGGGGTGGACGTGAATCCCGAGTATGCATATCTGGACGGGACGATATTCTTGCGTGTGGCCTGGGTGACTGCGTCGGCGCTCGGGTGGGTGACTCACGGGGAAGAAAACACAGAGGTATGGAATTACCAAGAGTTCCAGAAAGCGGCGTTGGACCAGTTGGAGCTGCTAAAGGGCCAAGGAAAGGCATGAAAGGTGATATTCGTAATGTCCGCCACAAACCTGTGTCATGTTTGTAACATGCTGTATGATAGACTCTCGTTTAGTTTCCAATCAATCAAATGGCTCGTCCCGGTGGCGATAGAATGGAAGCTATCAACTTTGCTGTACTGCACAGCACCCGTGTGAGAACGGGAAGCGACTTCTAAATAAAGAAAAGACGCGACGCGGTCACGTGTTTTGCGCATCAATGCTATATATGGTTATCTTACATAATATGAACCAGAAAACCAAGCTTGTTATCCCCACATACACATTCCAAGTCACCCTCTGCCACTACGTCGAGATGGACGTTACCTTTGGTGGAAAGTACAGGCTCGAGGAAGAAATCGCCAATGGCGGTTGCGGTGCGTATCTGGTCCGTGCGCACCCGTCGTCGTCCTCATTTATCTCACAGGCTCCGTCTTCCTCGGCGTGCACACCATAGCGGGGAAAGAAGTCGCTATCAAGCTCGAGCCAGCCATTCCACACTCCCTCACGTCCCCCCTCCGCCAGGAATCAAAGGTGTACAAGTCCCTCATGGGTGGTCCTGGCGTCCCATGGATCATGTACTCCGGCAGGCAGGGTGACTATAACGTCATGGTCATCGATCTCCTGGGTCCCTCCTTGGAGGATCTCTTCAAAGTCTGCAACAGGCACTTTTCCCTCAAGACCGTCCTCCTCCTTGCGGATCAGCTCGTGTGTCTCTTTTCCCCTCCATCTCCGTGCCGAAAATAGTAAATTGATATGGATTACCACGCTCATTTACCGTTGCCTAGATATCTCGACTACAATTCATTCATTCCCGTTCATTCGTGCATCGCGACGTAAAACCTGCCAATTTTGTCATGGGCCAACCGTCGTCACCGTCCGCGTACATTGTCAATGTCATCGACTTTGGTCTCGCGCGTCGGTTCAGGGATCCCAGAACAGGCGAACATGTCACTTACAAGCAAGAGGGCAGGCATGGTGTAGGGACAAGTCTCTTTGCAAGCTTGAATGCGCATCGTGGCGTTGGTGCGTTGTGCGTGCATTCGTAATAGAATGCACTCTAACTCCCCCACAGAATGCGCCCGTCGTGACGACCTCGAGTCATTGGCGTATATGCTTATCTACTTCCTACGCGGAACGCTGCCTTGGAGAAAAATTCGAGCACCAACTGTGGCTCAAACTTGGGAGCTTATATTTCAATCCAAATTGGATGCGCTCGGTCCGCTGTTACCCGAATCCCCCCCAGATCATATTTATGAGGGTCACGTGGAAAGGGAGAAGCAACCGTGTCATAAAGATACCACACAGTTTGAAGAAGAAGATTTAGAGCACGACGAAGTACACTCTAATGTCGAGAAATCCCGTCTTCTCTGTCCACCCACCCGTGCGACCCCACGTCGTCCTCGTACCCGCTCACAACCCCGTACTCCTGGACGCTCATGTTCACGCGTCTGCTCTCCGACTCGGTCTCCAGGGCCTCCCACTCCTTCTCCGATACGCCATCGCTGTCACCGCAAACAATCTTCTGCGTCTTACCACCCCGACGCCCATCAAGACTCGAATTCCTACTCGCTGCCGCTGACAATTCCAATGACGGCGACGCTTCCTGCTGAATTCACCCTCTTCCTCACGTATGCCTTGTCGCTCTCCTTTACCGATCTCCCCGACTACGATGGACTTCGTGATATGTTCCGCAATTTGGGGCGTCGTTCAGGTGTCCGTTACCCCGACGAATGTGCACAGGGCGACAGGACCGCGACCGAGTTTGATTGGGTCCGCAAGTCGCGAAAGGGCCCTGAGCATCTTGGGCCCAATCGGGTACGGGTCTGCGAGGCGTGCAATGCTGCCGCTCATGGTGTCACTGAGAGACGGTGGCGTTAATTGGCAAGGGGTGTTGGCGAGGAACTGTTTGTAGCTATTGCTTGTTCAATTGCTCACTCAGAACAGGGTCGGTTTCTCGCTAGATGCCATTGTGGTTGCCCGCTCGGCGCAGGGGCGGCAGGGTGAGTCGTAATTTTGTCGCGTTAGACGATCACCGACCCCTTGGATGAGTAGCCGAGTCGTCCCTTTGGTAAAATTTTATGCCATCTCAGCCGTTGGCTCTGCGCGATCCCCAGTCCGGACCCCCCTTTCCGATCCATCCCGTATCCTTCTCTACTTCCACCAATTCCTGCGACGGCAGCCACATCGTTCCATTTATCCTTGTATCCTGCAAGTCATACCCAGAGAATCTAAATGTACGCTTTGTTTGGCTGTGTGTACGCTTTGTTTGTCCCTTGCTGTTCAACGCTTTTCCGTGGTAATAAAGTAATGCGCAGGTTTGATGGTTTTTTTTCTTGATCGGTCTATCCTGCGGTGTTTCGAGTACTTTTCCCGATGTGACGGTTATTGTTTCGCCTATCTTTTGTAGTACTCGTTGTACATAGAGTTGGGTTGTCTTGCCAACCTCGAATCGACGGACAACAGCCGCTACAGGACGTTCGCACCGCTAATTTTGGCGGGAACGGGAACTTGGTTGTACGACCAGCTGCCCTAGACGAAATTTCCTGCCGCTGCCAACCGAGCCCAGAAGCATCCTGCCGCAACGTCATGTACGAACTGATGCAGGGGTTGAACTCTGACGTGCCTAGCTAGCGAAAGTTCAGTGATGGTCGTTCCTGGTGCGGCAGTGCCAACTTTGTTCCTACCCCTGGTACAAACCGCGTTCAAAGAAGCACAAAGAGACCTATTTCAATCCATTTCATTGATCGGTGGATGGGTTGATGGGCCATTCGACCACATCCGAGTCAACATATAAATTAACTACGGCACCACTGGTACTGGTGGAGTGGAGGCTGCCTTTTGAGTTGGCACCGCAATACACGGCCGCGCCACTAATCAAACAATGGTAGGCGAACGTGCGCGGAGGTACACCAATAAACCTACTTTCCCCAAGACAGTAATGCCAGGGTAGTTCCGAAATCTGTGGGCCTTGGATGAACCGGTACGTATTCGTAGTATAAAGTCGGTCCGCACGCCAGTATGGCGGCCTCAAGCACATCCACTATTTTCCCCCGCTTGCCATCCCACCGGATGTCCAGCGACGAGCAGCATCTCCCTGAGGAACAGGAGAAACCTTCCGTACGTACGAACGAGATGAATGGCAGGTTCGACGAGGTTGCAAACCTCAACGAGCGCCGTCGCATCGCTTTGGAGGAGATCGACCAAGCGACTTTCTCGTGCGTTCCATTCCTCGACCAATTCCATTCCTCGTTCGTCTGAGACTTCGGTCATTTCCCAGCAAGTTCCATATCAAACTTTGCCTGGTAGCGGGCGTTGGTTTCTTAACCGATGCGTA